>JARQOD010000052.1:0-145218 GCA_033576555.1 Oophaga sylvatica | reverse complement strand
ATAAAGTGCAGGGGAAAATTTTAAAAAATTGGGCCCCGGTCTTAAGCGCAAAATGGTTTCTGTCACAAAGGGGGTTTAAAAACCCTTAGTGGATAACCATGTAGTTTTAGGAATGAGACCCGTTGAAAGTCACTTTGTTAAAAAAAAACCCCCAAGGGATTTTCCCTTTTAAAAGCTCGGGGGCCGTTTTTGGGGTCGAGAAAATTTGGGAATACTGGGGTAATCGACGGGAACAATACCCAATTTTGTTTTTGGGAAACCCAAGAAATTTTAACCCATCCCCCCAGGTCCTTTAAAAGGGTCTTTTAAAACACAAAAAAAAGGAAACACCTAAAATGACAGGGGAGCATCAGGGGGATCCCCCCGGGAAGAAATTTCCCCCTCCTAGGTAAACAGCTCTAAAAAATTTTTGTCAGATTTCACCCCTTTTTTCCCGGGCGCACCAAAAAACCTACAAAAAAAAAACCAAAATGGATTTCACTGGGAAATATTTAAAGGGAACATCCTTTCCATTTAATGACTTTTTTCTAAGCCCCAAAATAAAAAAAAACCCCCCAAAAAATTTCCTCTACCATTTGGGCTATTTTCCACAAAAGGCTTTTGCAACTTTAGCTTTGTTTTTCAGAACAATACAAATCATTCACGGGGAAATTCATTGTAACTTTTAACAACCCTACGGGCCCCATGGGGTGAGTGACACATAAGCGAAAACATCTGCTTCATTTATAAGGGGGGACTTTTAAAGTCACAGAGCCTATTTTTACGGGAGCATCAGGCAGCATTAATCTTCTTAAAGGGCTATTATTAAACAGGGGGCCCCCCTATGCTGTTAATTTCCTTGCAGTGGTGGAAAGGCTGCCAAGAATTTTGAACACCCAATGACCCTTTCACGAGAGGAAAAGCAGGGCTTTTCCCGAAAAAATGTTACATTTAATGAAGGCCTGCCCCAAAGTTACATGCACCTCAATAAGCTTTTGAAGCCCCAAACTGGGTGGGACAGGAAAATCCACTTCACATTAAATTCCCTTTTTTACTCCCCTTCCCTTTTTCTTAGGGATTGACTGCAAGGCCCGCCCCCGCTAAACCCAAGCCATATGTCCCCCAATAAGCCTTTGAAACCACGTACTGGATGGCTACATGAAAGAAAACTTTCCATTATTATTTTATTTTTTATTACCATAAAGTTTGTCCATTAAGTGAATGCAAGGCCTGGCCCTAATTTGCACACACCACAATCCCCCTTGGAAGAAACGTGGAGGAGGGTTTCATAAAAAAAATCACATTACAAAGGAGCGTTTCATCTATACTTGGAATGCCCATACACTAAGTGTATGGGCTGACAAACATTTCCCCCTGGGAGTACACATCCACATAGTGTGTACATTTTCTTTTTAGGGGCGTCATAAACACCTTGCAAAACTGTAACGTGTTTTCCTACACAGTTGCTGCTGGGAAGGTGCAGGTTTTCAGTAAAAATATGGCAGACGAATCGGATGAATTGATCAGGAAAAGGGGCATGGTAATGACTGGAATGGGAACGTACATGATTAATAACAGCAGTGGCTATGGGAGGTATGACATCCAGGATACAGCCTACAATGATTAGTCGTGTAGCCACCATCAAATTCCCAGAAGCTGTTGCATGCCCGTCAGAAGATTTGTTGTGAATGGGTTTGAGATGAGTTCTGAGCAGAGACTCCCTCTGGTGGTTACTAGCGGTGCTAGTCTGTTCAGTGAAGATTGTGAGGACTGGGAATCAGGTGTTACTGACTGGTCTTATATAAGGGAGTCACTTTCCCATCAGGGTTGCCGGTGATCAATTGTTCTGGTCTGAATCCTTTATTCCAGTTTCCCTTGTAGCCTGCTGTGTCGTGTCTGCATCTCCTGCTAACAGATAAGACATTTTCTTCTTTTGTGTTTGTGCTGATGTGTGGCCCAGCTATGTAAGGCACACACATAAAATCCAGGAGAATGCACAGGAAGGTAACCGCAAAAGCTTGTTATCTATTCACGTCACTCACCCTTTCAGACACACCCACCAGGGTGTAGGAGGGAGTGACACTTAGCAGAGCTCAGTCTGTTTCCTGTCTGAGAAGAGCTCAGACCAGTCAGTTTCCTGTCTTCAGACAGTGCAGTTCAGTGCCAGTTGAGTCTGGACTTGGAGGAAGAAGAGAGAGGACTGAATCCTCGCAGAGCTAGCGTAGCTCACCTGACAAAGAAGTGGAGGCTGGTACGGTGAAGTGAATCATCCTAGCCTGGTCAGAGCTACCCTTAGTCAGTACCTCAACAGAAGCTGAAACTAGGAGGATACTGAGAGCTGCTCAGCGAGCTCTGGAGAAAGCTGACATTACCATCGAAGCTACAAGTGCTTATGCTAAGAGCGAGAGCAGGGCGAAGGGCATAGTGGAGAAGACAGAGAGAAGTGCTTCAGGTATTGGATTGCCTGCACTAAATCACCGGACACCGGAGTCCGAAGCGTTGCTAGTGTTTCAAACATAGTAACAAGATAACCGGAGGCATCTGGACTACAGGTCGCAGAGAGCAGCCCTAAGTGTCGATACGTAATCGGAGTCAGGGGGACAGGGACTTTTAGCAGGGCCCTGCATAGAAGGACTCTGTTCTCACCATTCAGAAGGCTCCACCACAACGTCGGCCGGGCTTGTCGGCTATTGAGAAAGCTGGAGATTACAGAGTTAACTTCGCTTCACGCAAGTTGGACTCACATACATATTGAAGTAAAGGAGGCCTCTAACCTGCTCAGCGGTTACCCGAGTGTGCATTCTCCACCCCGACCAGCTCCCCGGATCCTCTTGAAACACCTTCAAGTAAAAGGTATGAAAAGAAACTGCATTGTGTGGCTGAATTCTTATCTACACCCTGCATCACCACCATAGACTTCCAGGGACCAGTCTCACCTGTGGGAGACTTACCACCCAGCTGCCCCCCATAACATCCCCTGGGAAGATCCTTTCAGCAGCGCTGGTTCAATTAACCAGATACCACAGGTGGCGTCACGAACTACTTATCCTAATAATCCCCTGTAAATATCCCCCATCGCATGACTGCCAGGGCCACGGACCGAGTCCCGCTGCCAGTGACAACTCCCATAGAAATCATTGGGCTCGGCTCCGAGTACCCCATAACCCTGGTAACCACAATTGTGGTGCGAGTCAATCTAATTTGGCGTCACGAACAGGATGCGAAACTTGCAATTGTGAGTCCTGTGTGCCTATTGAATTGTTTGGTGAAAAAGACTGTTTGCTGCATTTGGCGCCAAAATACCGCCATCTTTACCGCAATATTCGCGCCCTCAGGCGCTGGTGAAGAAGGGGGGCGTACCTGAAAGAGCGCGCTGGTTCCCTGGCCCCGCCCCCAACTCTGACGCGGCGGCAGGTCCTGTGAAACAGGAAGTGAACGCTCTGACATAAGAGCGCCAGCGACGAAGGTCCTGTCTCCACCGCTGTGCCTGCGACGAAGGTCCTGTCTCCACCGCTGTGCCTGCGACGCTGCAGCCTGTGAAAGAGGTAGGCTCAGATTAACCAAGGGGCATCAACATGTCGCATCAACCGGCAGACGGAGCGTCCCCCGCCGGAGGCTCCAATAGCCCACCGCTTGGCGTTGTACCGCAGGATGGGGTGCAGGCCCCTCACCTGGCCCGGTGGTCCCGCTTATGCCCCTAACGCTCCCATACATGCCAGGAGCGAAGTGGCTTCCCCAGTACAGCGGCGAGCCCGACACCCTGCCAGGGTTTAAAAGGAAAATATGTAGTATCTTGGATATGTACTCCATGACTGAAAAGCAAAAAGCTGCTGTGGTAATAGGACAGTTAGCTGGTGCGGCTGAGAGAGAAGTAGAGACTTGGCCCGCTGCAGACCAGGAGTCAGTACCTGCGATTCTCTTAAAGCTACAGGCCATCTTTGAGGACCGCACAGAAACGGATCTCCGGATGGCATTTTATCAGTGCTTCCAGAGACCGGGTGACAGTATTAGGGACTACGCCTGCCGACTACAGGGGCCCTGCGAGCTCTTAAACAGGCTAACCCTACAAGTCCCATTGATGAGAGCCAAATGTTGAAAGAGCAATTCGTGCGGGGACTGAGGTCTCCAACGGAAAGCAGGACTGTAAACTGGTGGTCCTTGGATCATCCAAATGCCACCTTTGATGCCCTAAAGGACATGGCAATAAAAGGACTGCGACCCCTGGAAAAGCCTGAGGTGGCAAATCAGTATCACCCGGGTGAAGCCACTCTTAAGCCGCAGTACCCACCTTTTCCCCGCAGGTGGCAGAAGCTACCACGCAGGTGGCGCCCCCTAGTGAGTTGGAATGTTTGCGCTCGGAAGTGCGCCAGCTGACTAAGAACCTGGCCACTGTAATGGATGCCCTGCAACTGCGGAAAGAGGAAGGAGGAAAGATTCTACTAGCCGACTGTCCGGAGGATGTCCCTTGGATGAACCGGAGGAAATGGAGGACGTCGCCTCACCGGAGGAGGACCACGCCACCCCCAGGAGCGACTCCTGATCAACACCATCCTTGCCGAGAGATCATCTGCTACCGCCGCAACCAAAAAGGTCATATGGCTCAGCATTGTCCTTTAAACGAGCCGATCCTGGGTCAGAGGGCCAACACCCAGGAGTAGACTCATCAGGCCCCTTAGACTGGAACCGCAGGTTCGTGGGTGGACGGCCCTACCTGTCCATGATTCTGGACGGGATTGCAATCCCTGCACTGCTGGACACGGGATCTCAGGTGACCATCATACCTGACGTCCTTTACAATAAATTTTGGTCCATGGACAGTCTCCAGCCCCCGAGCCCTGACTTGACAGTGTACGCCACCAATGGTCTCCCTGTTGAAATAATTGGAGCCAAAAACGTAAACGTAAAAGTGGGCAGGTGGAGCTGAAGGATCAGGGACTTTTAGTGGTAAAGACTGTAAATGAGGAGAATGCCTTAAATGTGATACTAGGTACTAACGTTATCAGTAACTGTCTGGGAGAAGTTGTGTTTTTGCTCCAACAGCTCGCTGAAGTTGCCAAGACAAAGCAGAAGGGGGTGATCCAGAGGGAGATCCGGGCCCTGATGTGCCAGCAGCAAGCGAAGCTTACAGATGGTGAAATCGGTAATGTACGGGTCACAGACTCGAACCCCATTGTAATACCCCCAATGAGTGAAATGTTAATATGGTGTAGGGCAGCCATAGGTCTGAGAGGACAGAACTACCAAGCAGTAGTAGAGCCCCATCATTCAGAGCACAGACCTACACTCATGACTGCTAGAGGGGTAGTGGAAGTAATAAATGGGAGAGTACCAGTACGACTTCTCAACTGGGGGACGATGAAGTAAATTTGCCACGTTATGCTACAGTTGCTAAATTACATGCCGTAGATAACAATTCTATCCTCACAACCGAGTCCTTAGCCTCCCGCCAACCAGCGGAGGATAATGATCCGGCAACCCCGTAGCGGACTGGTGTCAGCAGCTCATATTGGGACAGACACCACTTCCGTCCACCAGAAACAGGGGGTACTACGGGTGGTACAAGAGTACGCACAAGTATTTAGCAAACACCCACTTGATTTTGGGACAATTAAGGGAGTACAGCATCATATCCCTACAGGCAGTCATCCTCCCATCAAAGAGCGGTACAGGCCTATTCCTCCAGCCCACTATCAGAAAGCTAAGGAAATGCTGCATGACATGAAGAAAGCCGGGTGATAAGGATAGTTGTAGCCCCTGGGCAGCACCTCTAGTTCTAGTTAAGAAAAAGGATGGTAGCATGCGAATGTGTGTAGATTACCGACAAGTAAATCGTATAACACATAAAGATGCATACCCATTACCACGCATAGAGGAATCCTTAGCTGCTCTGAAAACGGCTAACTACTTTTCTACCCTCGACCTTACTAGTGGGTACTGGCAAGTAGCTGTGGCTGAGGAGGATCGGGAGAAAACTGCTTTCACCACCCCAATGGGACTCTGCGAGTTTGACAGAATGCCGTTTGGCCTCAGCAGTGCCCCAGGAACATTCCAGCGAGTGATGGAGAGCTGCCTGGGACATCTCAACTTCGAAACTGTGCTGCTGTACCTGGACGATGTCATTGTATACTCCAAGACGTATGAGGATCATCTGAAGCACCTGGCGGAGGTATTCGAGTCATTGTCCAAGTTTGGGATGAAACTAAAGCCCTCTAAATGCCACCTGCTCAAACGGAAGGTACAATACTTGGGGCATATTGTCAGCTCCGAAGGAGTAGCGCCGGACCCCGAGAAGGTCACAGCCATTCAGAAATGGCCGAGCCAAAGAATCTAAAGGAGGTGCGTCAGTTCCTGGGATTAACAGGTTACTACAGGAGGTTTGTAAAAGATTACACTAAGAAGGCGGCGCCTTTACAGGATCTCCTGGTAGGACAACCTCTCAAGAGCAGAAACCCTCCATTCAATTGGGGAAAAGAGCAAGCTGAGGCATTCAAAGAGATGAAAGAGATTCTGACGGGCGATGAAATCCTAGCCTACCCAGATTACAGCCAACCGTTCCTGCTATACACCGATGCCAGTAATGAGGGATTGGGAGCAGTCCTCAGTCAGAAGCAGAATGGCCAAGAAAAAGTCATCGCATATGCCAGCAGAAAACTCAGGCCAACTGAGAGGAATCCGGAAAACTATAGCAGCTTCAAACTGGAGTTTCTGGCGCTGGTCTGGGCCATTACCGAAAGATTTAAACATTACCTTGCCTCCAACAAGTTCACGGCGTACACGGACAACAACCCCTTGACGCACCTTGAAACAGCCAAGCTGGGAGCCATGGAGCAACGTTGGATGGCTCGGTTGTCAAATTACCAGTTTACCATCAAATACAGGGCAGGCCGTAAAAATGCTAACGCGGACGCCTTGTCCAGAATGCCGCATGAATCCGACACGGAGGAAGAATCAGACGATCTGGAAGAAATCGAGCTACCTGCGTTCCACCGAAATGGGATGGTCCAAGAGCAACAAGTCTACAGAAAGCGGTGTGGTGAGATGTTGAACCCTTTACCTCATCACAGCTGGAAAGAGACTCAGGACAGCGATCCAGTGGTCAGCCGTAATCAAGGAGTTGATAAGACAGGAAGGTTCCTCCTTGGAGAAAGATGCACCTATACCAGCAAAGCTCCTGTGGAACGAGAGAAGCCGGTTATTCATCTACCGTGAGAAGTTGTGCAGGAGATACGTCGACCCAAGACCCATGAGATGGTTTGGCAGATAGTGGTCCCCAGAGCAGACATCCAAATGGTGCTGGAAGCGTACCACGATCAGCAGACACTTTGGCTGAAAAAGCTGAGACCCTGTTGAGGTGTCGGTTCTACTGGGTAGGGATGCGCAGCTCCATCGAGAAGTGTGCCGGAATTGTGGACCCTGTGACTCAGACGAAAAGACTATTATAGTCAGAAGGCACCCCTGCACCTATCCGAACGACTCGTCCCTTGGAGATCGTGCATTGGATCACGCAAGTTGTCCCCAAGCGGGTCAGGATACTCGTATGCCCTGACCATGGTGGATCATACTCCAAATTTCTGGTGGTCGCCCCTGTCAAGGATCTGACAGCAGAGACAGCAGCAAAGACCTTCCAAGCAAGTTTCTGCAGACCACACGATATCGAGCAGGTGCTGACTGATCGAGGTCCTGCATTCGAAGCTGAACTGTTTCAGGAATTCTGTCAATTGTATGGATGTAAGAGATCCGAACAACACCATACCACCCTCAGACCAACGGCCTTTGTGAAAAGATGAATCACATTGTCATGGATTTACTGAAAACTGTACCCCTGGAAGAAAGAAATCGGTGGCCAGACTTGTTACCTGACCTGGTCGACTTGTACAACCACATCCCAGTAAGTTCCACCAACTGCACTCCAGCCTACCTTATGAGAGCAAGACCGGGAAGGCTGCCAATGGACTTAGAACTCGTGTGGTAGAACCAAGGCTGATGACTGTTATGTTACGGTAGCTGAGGAGTGCAGGCAAAAAAGGAAATACACCAGAGCAGTTGGAATCTATGAGATTGCAGTACCCTGACTAACCACCGCAACTAGAGCAGCCGTGGAGCGTTCCTACGTTGGTCCTAGACGCCTCGTCACAGCCTGAGAAACTAACTACACCTAAAGATAGAAATAGGAAAGCTATCTGCCCCGTAGCAGAACCCCAAAGATAATAAAAGCCCCCAAACATGTAATGGCGGTTAGACAAGAGGAAATACTGACACAGAAAGAAAATAGTATGAGCAAACGCTGGGGCCCAAACTATCTAAATAGAAAAGGACAGGAAGGTACTTACTGCAATCTCAGAAAACCCTGAAAAAACCAACCTACTATTTCAAATCACCTGAGATCACACGACCTCTACCACCTAAATTAGTTCTCTGGTAACAAAAAAGCAGCCACTGAAAAAACTGGAAAAAGCAAAAGACAAAACACAGTGGCTGGACTAAACTGAGAGGGCAAAAGCCTCCGAAGGGACCCAGAAGGCCCCACAGAAGTGCAGGACCAAATGCAAAAATATAGCAAAAACACAAAATAAGAAATTGTCTTATCTGATAGCAGGAGATGCAGACACGACACAGCAGGCTACAAGGGAAACTGGAAAGAAGGATTCAGACCAGAACAATTGATCACCGGCAACCCTGATGGGAAAATTACTCCCTTATATAAGACCAATCAGTAACACCTGATTCCCAGTCCTCACAATCCTCACTAGTACCGCTTGTAACCACCAGAGGGAGCCTCTGCTCAGAACTCATCTCAAACCCATTCACAACAGATGACAGTGCTGAAGATTGGACACAACTCGACAAGAACAGTACAGGAGAGTTCAAGCCTGCGTGGAAGACAGTCTCAATAGAGTAAGAGAAAAACAAGAGAAGAACTATAACAAAAATGCTCCCGCTAAGCCTTTAATGCCTGGAGAAATGGTGCTCAAAAGGAAAAGAAGAACACACAAGTTGGATGATCAGTGGGAACAGGAGCCATATGTCGTGCAAAATTCCAATTTTGATAACAGCAAGGTCTGTACCATCAGCAAGGATGGAGGAAAAACGACTGCAACTGTGTCTAGAGATCATCTAAAGTTGTGTCCTGGCCCATTAAAGCTCCGTGAAGAAAACCCTGTTGTCCATCAAGAAGAGAGTGCTGAAGCGGTCATACACACGGATTTGGGAGATTTACCTGCGGATTGGCCCAGATTGGGAGATGCTGTAATTATTCCTGTGCTGCAGTTTTATCAACCGCAAGAGGAGTCTCTACAACCAGTCATACCAATTGAGCCAGTTCCAGAAGAACCTGTTCCGGCAGACCCTCAACCATTGGGATCCCAAGCAGCGGAACCGCAAGAAGCAGCACCACAAGAAGTGGAGTCCCCTGGTGAAGCTGGTGAAGCAGTACCCCGCCTCGTCCAGTCACTAGCATGCTTGCCAGGTCCCTAGAGAGGTGGAGTCGTATCTATAGTTTGCCGTTACGCAGAACAGAAAGGTTAGAGACTACTATACCTGACGCTACCCCACGTAGATCAGAACGTATCACTAAGGGAAAACTACCTATTCGCTATCAGGAGTAGTTCTAGTACACTGGTTAGCAAGACCCAGACAGGGTTTATTGTCACTGACAAAATGTATAAAGTTTGAAATTTATATATATCTATGTCTCATGCATGGACTGAGAGGCTGTGGACTGTGCCAGCCCAAGAACTTGCTTTGTAAATAGTTGCATTACGGTGCCTTATTTTGGTTTTACACGAAACCTAACTACACAACTACCTCTGAAGAAAAACCCGTATGGTGGGCCTAGAGTGAGGTCTGCAGTCAGAAGTCCTGCAGCCCACCCAGGACCCACGTGGGAGGTTTTTGGTGCGGGTCCTCCACAAGAATATTGTCTTGTATAATGAGAATGTTTTTATACTTTTGATACTTTTGTATTTTCTAATGTACAAATTGTAACGTTCAAGAAGTCTTACCTCCCGGATGGGAAGAGTTGAAATGTTGTTGTTTAATGCAAAACAAAAATGTTTTTTTCTTTTTCTCTTTTACAGCCCGGGAGTGCTGTGTTTAACCAAGGGGGATGTGTGGCCCAGCTATGTAAGGCACACACATAAAATCCAGGAGAATGCACAGGAAGGTAACCGCAAAAGCTTGTTATCTATTCACGTCACTCACCCTTTCAGACACACCCACCAGGGGTGTAGGAGGGAGTGACACTTAGCAGAGCTCAGTCTGTTTCCTGTCTGAGAAGAGCTCAGACCAGTCAGTTTCCTGTCTTCAGACAGTGCAGTTCAGTGCCAGTTGAGTCTGGACTTGGAGGAAGAAGAGAGAGGACTGAATCCTCGCAGAGCTAGCGTAGCTCACCTGACAAAGAAGTGGAGGCTGGTACGGGTGAAGTGAATCATCCTAGCCTGGTCAGAGCTACCCTTAGTCAGTACCTCAACAGAAGCTGAAACTAGGAGGATACTGAGAGCTGCTCAGCGAGCTCTGGAGAAAGCTGACATTACCATCGAAGCTACAAGTGCTTATGCTAAGAGCGAGAGCAGGGCGAAGGGCATAGTGGAGAAGACAGAGAGAAGTGCTTCAGGTATTGGATTGCCTGCACTAAATCACCGGACACCGGAGTCCGAAGCGTTGCTAGTGTTTCAAACATAGTAACAAGATAACCGGAGGCATCTGGACTACAGGTCGCAGAGAGCAGCCCTAAGTGTCGATACGTAATCGGAGTCAGGTGGGACAGGGACTTTTAGCAGGGCCCTGCATAGAAGGACTCTGTTCTCACCATTCAGAAGGCTCCACCACAACGTCGGCCGGCTTGTCGGCTATTGAGAAAGCTGGAGATAACAGAGTTAACTTCGCTTCAGGCAAGTTGGACTCACATACATATTGAAGTAAAGGAGGCCTCTAACCTGCTCAGCGGTTACCCCGAGTGTGCATTCTCCACCCCGACCAGCTCCCCGGGATCCTCTTGAACACCTTCAAGTAAAAGGTATGAAAAGAAACTGCATTGTGTGTGGCTGAATTCTTATCTACACCCTGCATCACCACCATAGACTTCCAGGGACCAGTCTCACCTGTGGGAGACTTACCACCCAGCTGCCCCCCATAACATCCCCTGGAAGATCCTTTCAGCAGCGCTGGTTCAATTAACCAGATACCACAGGTGGCGTCACGAACTACTTATCCTAATAATCCCCTGTAAATATCCCCCATCGCATGACTGCCAGGGCCACGGACCGAGTCCCGCTGCCAGTGACAACTCCCATAGAAATCATTGGGCTCGGCTCCGAGTACCCCATAACCCTGGTAACCACAATTGTGGTGCGAGTCACTATATTTTTGCATTTTGTCCTGCACTTCTGTGGGGGCCTTCAGGGTCCCCTCCGGGGCTTCTGCCCTCTCAGTCTTGTTCAGCCACTGATGTTTGTACTTTTGCTTTTTCCAGTTTTTTCAGTGGCTGCTGTTTTGATTTTGTTACACCAGAGAACTAATTTAGGTGGTAGAGGTCGTGTGATCTCAGGTATTTTTGAAATTAGTAGAGTTGGCGCTTTTCAGGGTTTTCTGGGATTGCAGTAAGTGCCCTTCCTATCCTTTTCTATTTAGTTAGTTTGGGCCCCAGCGTTTGCTCATACTATTTTCTTTCTGTGTCAGTATTTCATCTTGTCTAACCGCCATTACATGTTTGGGGCTTTCTAGTATCTTTGGGGTTCTGCTCCGGGGCAGATAGCTTTCCTATATCTATCTTTAGGTGTAGTTAGTTTCTCAGGCTGTGACGAGGCGTCTAGGACCAACGTAGGAACGCTCCACGGCTGCCTCTAGTTGTGGTGGTTAGTCAGGGTACTGCAATCTCATAGATTCCAACTGCTCTGGTGTATTTCCTTTTTTACCTGCACTCCTCAGCTACCGAAACATAACAGTATCACCGCCATAAAAATTGAAATTTGTATGGTACTCACAGAAGGGAAAAAATATTGTGAAAGAAAAAAGGTTGTCAGAGTTGTCAGAGATATTTTTCTATTTGTTGCATTTTTTTTTTTTTTTCCCTCTGTATCTCTGGGTGCTGGGGAGGATCTTGTCTCTCAATGGAGTTTGCACGGTTGTCTGGCCGTGTGGATCAGCTTGCCACTGAGGTTCAGAGTATTGCTGCATATCTTGCTAGGTTGCCTGTTGTGGAACCTAGGATCCCCATGCCAGATTTGTTTTTTGGGGGATCGAGCTAAGTTTCAGAATTTCAAAAATAATTGTAAATTGTTTTTTGCCTTAAAATCTAAGTCCTCAGGGAACGCAGCGCAGCAGGTTCAAATTATCATCTCTCTCCTGCGCGCGATCCTCAGGATTGGGTTTTTTTCCCTGACACCTGGGGATCCTGTTTTGAGTGATGTTGATGCATTTTTTCAGGCTTTGGGGTTATTGTACGATGAGCCTAATGTCACTGATCAAGCTGAAAAAGCCTTGTTAGCATTAAATCAGGGCCTTATGACGCTGAGTTATACTGTCAGAGATTCCGTAGTGGGCAGTCCTGACCAAATGGAATGACGACGCTTTGGCAGCCCTTTTCCGGAAGGGTCTGTCAGATAATGTAAAGGATGTATGGTGGGATTCCCTGTCCCCTCTGGTCTCAATGATTCTATGTCATTAGCGATTCAAATTGACAGATGTTTGCGTGAGCGGAGAAGTATGCGTGGTATGGTGTTGCCTTGTGAACCAGCTTCTGAACCCATGCAGTGTGATAGAGTGGTGTCTGGGGCACAGCGTCATGAGTTTCGAAAGCGCAATGGTTTATGTTTCTACTTGGTGATGCCTCTCATGCTATTTCAGTCTGCCCTAAGCGGGGAAGACGTTTTTGCACGCTCAGTTGTCTTGGGTAGTGTTCAGACTAAGTTTTTATTAACTGTCACTCTGATATGCTCTCTGTCCTCATTTTCTGCTCAGGCTTTCGTTGATTCTGGAGCAGCTATTAACCTGATGGATTATGATTTTGCTAAACGTTGTGGGTTTCCCTTATACCCCTACAGAAGTCTATTCCCCTACTGGGGATCGATTCTACCCCTTTGGCTGAGAATAAACCCCATTTTCTACTCAGGTGATAATGAGGGTTGAACCTGATCACCAGGAGTGCTGCAAATTTTTGGTTCTGTATAATCTGCATGACATTATCGTGCTGGGTTTTCCCTTGGTTACAGTCTCATAATCCTGTTTTGGATTGGAAATCTGTGTCTGTAACCAGTTGGGGCTGCCAATGTGTTAATACCAACACTCCTGTTTTTTCTGCCTCCCCCCAGGTTCAGGATGTTCCTGACTTTTTGATTGATTTTTCTGATGTGTTTAGCGAAAGTAAATCTGCATCCTTGCCTCCCCATAGGAGCTATGACTGCGCTATTGAATAAGTGCCGGGTAGTAAATTCCCTAAAGGTCGCCTTTTTAACTTGTCTGTACCTGAACATGACGCTATGCGGTCTTATATCAAGGAATCATTGGAGAAGGGTCATATCAGACCATCCTCTTCACCCTTAGTGCCGGTTTTTTTCTTTGTGGCCAAAAAAGATGGTTCATTAAGGCCGTGTATTGATTATCGTCTCTTGAACAATATTACTGTGAAATATCAATACCCGTTACCCTTGATTTCTGACCTGTTTTCCAGGGTGAAAAACGCTACTTGGTTTACCAAGCTTGACCTCAGGGGGGCGTATAACCTTATTCGCATTAAGCACGGGATGAATGGAAGACGGCATTCAATACCCCTGAAGGGCATTTTGAGTACCTGGTGATGCCCTTTGGGCTCACTAATGCTCCTTCCGTCTTCCAGTCCTTCATGAATGACATTTTCAGGATTTTGTGGACAAATTTCTGATTGTTTATTTGGATGATATCTTGATTTTTTCTAATGACTGGGACTCTCAATGTGAAACATGTTCGAACTGTGTTCCAGATTTTGAGAGAGAATGCTCTGTATGTGAAGGATCAAAGTGTCTTTTTGGCGTACAGAGGATCTCATTTCTGGGATTCATTTTGTCCCCATCTGTTATTGAAATGGACCCGGTCAAGGTTCAGGCCATCTGTGATTGGGTCCAACCTACTTCATTAAAGGCTCTTCAAGATTTTTGGGTTTTGCCAATTTTTATCGTAAATTTGTTGGTAATTTCTCGTTATTGTTAAACCATTAACTGATTTGACCAGAAAGGGTTCTGATGTGGTGAATTGGCCTCCTGAGGCAGTCTCTGCGTTTCAGGAACTTAAGCAGAGATTCACTTCTGCTCCTGTTCTAACGGCAGCCTGATGTTCCCCATTTCAGGTGGAGGTTGATGCCTCTGAAATTGGGGCAGGTGCCGTTTTGTCCCTCTCTCAGGAGAAGGCCCAGCGGTTTGCTAACCGGCATAGGACTGATGGTCCTCGGTTTAAAGTGGGGGACTTGGTCTGGTTGTCCTCAAAGAATATTCCTATGAGAGTAGCATCTCCTAAATTTAAGCCTAGGTTCATTGGACCTTATAAGATCATGGAGATTATTAATCCTGTTTCTTTTCGTTTGCTTCTTCCAGGGACATTTAAGATCCATAACGTGTTCCACAAGTCCTTGTTGAAGAGGTTTGTTGAGCCAGTGGTTCCTGCTGCTGTGCCTCCTGACCCTGTTTTGGTTGAGGGCAATCTGGAGTATGTGTTTCGACACGCACCACAATTGTGGATACCAAGGCTATGGGGTACTCGGAGCCGAGCCCATGGAAATCTATGGGAGTTGTCACTGGTAGCGGTGGCTCGGTCCGTGGCCCTGGCGGTCGTGCAATAGGGGTTATTTACAGGGATTTGAAATAGTTGTGACGCCACCTGTGGTTTCTGGTTAATTGGACCAGCGCTGCTATAACGATCTTCGCAGGGGATGTTATGGGGCAGCTGGATGGTGAGTCTCCCACAGGTGAGACTAGTCCCTGGAAGTCTATGGTGGTGATGCGGAGTGAGTTAAGAATTCAGTCACACACAATGCAGCTTCTTTCCATACCTTTACTGACAGATGTTCAAGACAGGTCCCAGGGAGCTGGTCGGGTGGAGAGTGCACATTCGGGTAAACCGCTGAGCAGGTTAGAGGCCTCCTTTACTTCAATATGTATGAGAGTCCAACTTGCCTGAAGCGAAGTTAACTCTAAACTCTCCAGCTTTCTCAATAGCTGTAATGCCCGGCCAACATTTGGGTGGAGCCTTCTAAGTGGTGAGAATAATTCCTTACTTTTGTCTGCGCTTGACTCAAAGTCCCCGTTCTCCCTGACTCCGGTTACGTATTGACGCTTTGGGCTGCACTCTGCGACCTGTAGTCCAGATGCCTCCGGTTTTCTATCACTAGACGTGAAGTACTAGCAATGCTTCGGACCCGGAGTCCGGCTATTTAGTGCAGGTAATCCAATACCTGAAGCACTTCTCTCTGTCTTCTCCACTGCGCCCTTCGCCCTGCTTCCCGCTCTTAACATAAGCACTTGTGGCGTTTGTGGAAATGTCAGCTTCCTCCAGAGCTCGCTGCACAGCTCTCAGTTTCCTCCAAGTCCAGACTGGACTGAGACTGAATGGCTGCTCTGTCCTTAGACAGAAGCTAACTGACTGAAGTCAACAGAACACTACTCCCCTTGCCACGTGTCACTCCCCCTTATATCTCAGATGGGTGTGTCTGAAAGTGTGAGTGACGTGAATGGATATCAAGCGTTGCGATTACCTTCCTGTGCACTCTCCTGGATTTTATGTGTGTGCCTTACATAGCTGGGCCACACATCCCCCCTTGGTTAAACACAGCACTCCCGGGCTGTAAAAGAGAAAAGAAACATTTTGTTTTGCATTAAACACAACACTGTTAAACTCATCCCATCCGGGAGGTGAGGATCTTTTAAACGTTACAATTTGTACAATGAAGAACACAAAAGTATCAAAGTATAAAAATACAAACATTTTCATAAATACAAGATACTTGTGGAGGACACCACCAAAAAACCTCCCACGTGGGTCCTGGGTGGGCTGCAGGACTTCATTGCAGACCTCACTCTAGGCCACACCATACGGGTTTTTCTTCAGAGGTAGATAGATAGTAGTGGTTTCATGTAAAACCAAGATAATGCACCGTAGCGCAACTATTTACAAGAAAGTTTTTGGGCTGGCACAGTCCACAGCCACGCAGTCCATTGGCATAGTAAAGGACACATATTTACATTTCAAGTATTCACAATATAATTTAACTTGCTTTACTTGCTTTACCCAACCGGGGTATTTTATGCAAAACTATGCAATCATCACATTTACTTGTTAGCTTTTTAAACTCTTTAACCTTGTACCCAGCCGGGTATCCTACTTTAAATAGGTAAACATCATACATATTATTTATAAAGTGCAATTTTTCAAAATTCTCAAACTTTTTACATCTCTTGAGTTGCAGTAAACCCCTGTCTGGGTCCTACTGGCCTTCATTCTTCTTACAAACTTCGATAACGTCTTCCACTCCTGGGGCTGGAACGACGCGATGTTCCTTAGAACGCATTACAAATAAGTCATGGCCTGTTATCAGGGTTTGAGTAGCCACAGTTCTCATTCTAACTAAGGTCCCATCGGGTACCTCTGTCATGTATGACGCAAGTGGCGTTGCTGATGGTGCCACAAAGTAAGATCTGGCTTGCGATGTTGGTTGCGATGCTGCGATAGTCGCAGGGGGCGATGCAGAGTAGTCGCTAATTGCGATGCCGGGGCACGGCTGTACGGTGAGAGCTCGTGACTGGGCGCTTTGGTACCGGCGTCGGGGACGGGTACTGACGATGGAGACGTTCAGGCATACCACCCCTTTAAACCCCATGGCGGGTGTAGCTCACTATGTCCCCATTTATCAGGTCCCTCCCAGGATGACCGATGGGCAGGTGGGATTCCACATCCCGGCGGCTTACAAAGACCCCCTAATAGAGGCCCGGCTCGCGGAATAAAACCCCAGCCCTTGCGGAGCTGAACTCGGCGACGCACCCCGCCGCCGCGGTTCCCGTCGGGTACCTTTATCGTTTGCGGACGGTTTCCTTCTCAGCGAAGAACCTTTCATGCCACTCCTGTCAGTCTCGCTGCGTCTTTCTATCTTCCTCCTGCTGCCGTCTCACTTTTTCGCAGTGCTGCCAAGCATTTCCGTCTGGAGGTCGTAAGTCACGTCGTCCAGACGCTCCATCTCATCCCAGTCATTTCCGGCAATGATGGCTGGGACCCCTCCGGTGATCTTACCGGGGAACGGTACTCTGCTGTGGCCTCCTGGCCTGGCTGGCACTCCGGACCGGGCAAACCTCCTCAGCCTCCTTCTCCTCCACCTTCTCATCGGTGGGATCAGGTACAGCACTTTTGGGGGCAGCCTCCGGTTGCTTCTTAGCCTTCCTCAGCAGGGAACTTGGGAAATCAGGAGACGGCGTTAGGCTTGGGAGAGAACACTGCGTCCCATAGCAGCCGCTGTGTCTGGGCACGCCACGTCTCTCCGTCTCCTGTAAATCTGCATGCCGCTGGATCCTTCTTCTTAGCTCCGCGTCTCCTTCTGCAGCTCCAGCATTGTGGGGTTAGTGTCCCGATCTGGGGACAGCTCCGGCACAGGTAGGGAATCTTCCGGTAAGCAGGACTTGTATGCCTCCGGTCCTCCGCACAGATTCTCCTGTCCTTCCGCCATCTCGTCCCAGGCCAGACTGTAATTTCCATCAGGAACAGTCCGGTCTCCTTCCGTGGAGGCGGGATTTGCGTCTCCTCCTCTTCGCATAGAGGATGAAGAGGAGGCGGATTTCTTTAGCAGTAGGGCAGGACCGCACATTATAGTAGCATTTGGAGAGGGCGCCATAACTTTCGCGCCTCAGGGGGTTACACGCCCACGAATGCACCCCACCTTCTTCACCAGCGCCTCAGGGCGCCAATATGGCGGTAAAATGGCGGTATTTGGCGCCAAATGCCCGCAAACAGTCTTTTTTTACCAAACAGTTCAATACAGGCACACAGACTCACAATTGCAAGTTTCGCATCCTGTTCGTGACGCCAAGTTGTTTCGACACGCACCACAATTGTGGATACCAAGGCTATGGGGTACTCGGAGCCGAGCCCATTGAAATCTATGGGAGTTGTCACTGGGAGCGGTGGCTTCGGTCCTGTGCCCTGGCGGTCTTGCAATAGGGATTTTACAGGGATTTGAAAAAAGTTTGTGACGCCACCTGTGGTTTCTGTTAATTGGACCACGCTGCTAAACGATCTTCGCAGGGGATGTTATGGGCAGCTGGATGGTGAGTCTCCCACAGTGAGACTAGTCCCGGAAGTCTATGGTGGGATGCGGAGTGTAGTTAAGAATTCAGTCACACACAATGCACTTCTTTCCATACCTTTACTGGCAGATGGTTCAAGCAGGTCCCAGGGGAGCTGGTCGGGTGGAGAGTGCACATTCGGTAACCCCCTGACAGGTTAGAGGCCTCCTTTACTTCAATATGTATGAGAGTCCAACTTGCCTGAAGCAAAGTTAACTCTAAACTCTCCACTTTCTCAATAGCTGTAATGCCCGGCCAACATTGTGGTGGAGCCTTCTAAGTGGTGAGAACTAAGTCCTTACTTTTGTCTGCGCTTGACTCAAAGTCCCCGTTCTCCCTGACTCCGGTTACGTATTGACCTTTGGGCTGCACTCTGCGACCTGTAGTCCAATGCCTCCGGTTTTCTATCACTAAAACGTGAAGTACTAGCAATGCTTCGCCCCCGGGAGTCCGGCTATTTAGTGCAGGTAATCCAATACCTGAAGCACTTCTCTCTGTCTTCTCCACGCGCCCTTGGCCCTGCTTCCTGCTCTTAACATAAGCACTTGTGGCGTTTGTGGAAATGTCAGCTTCCTCCAGAGCTCGCTGCACAGCTCTCAGTTTCCTCCAAGTCCAGACTGGACTGAGACTGAATGGCTGCTCTGTCCTTAGACAGAAGCTAACTGCCCTGAAGTCAACAGAACACTACTCCCCTTGCCACGTGTCACTCCCCCTTATTCTCAGATGGGTGTGTCTGAAAGTGTGAGTGACGTGAATGAATATCAAGCGTTGCGATTACCTTCCTGTGCACTCTCCTGGATTTTATGTGTGTGCCTTACATAGCTGGGCCCCACATATGTGGTTGAGAAAATTTTTAGATTCTCGTTTTTTCTAGACGGAAACTCCAGTATTTGGTTAAGTGGAGAGGTTAATAGTCAGGAAGACAATTCTTGGGTGTTTGGCTTCGGACATCCCATGCAAGGAGACTCATCCGTGCGTATCATAGAACTCATCCTGAACCGACCTGGTTCCCTCAAATGAGGGTTCGGTGACCCCTCCTCAAGGGGGGGGTACTGTTGTGAAGGGGTTTTGAGATGAGTTCTGAGCAGAGACTCCCTCTGGTGGTTACAAGCGGTGCTGGTCTTTCAGTGAAGATTGTGAGGACTGGGAATCGGGTTTGTTACTGACTGGTCTTATATAAGGGAGTCATTTTCCCCATCAGGGTTGCGGTGATCAATTGTTCTGGTCTGAATCCTTTATTCCAGTTTCCCTTGTAGCCTGCTGTGTCGTGTCTGCATCTCCTGCTAACAGATAAACTTTTTCCCTTCTTTTGTGTTTGTGCTATATTTTTGCATTTTGTCCTGCACTTCTGTGGGGGCCTTCAGGGTCCCCTCCGGGGGCTTTTGCCCTCTCAGTTTAGTTCAGCCACTGATGTTTTACTTTTGCTTTTTCCAGTTTTTTCAGTGGCTGCTGTTTTGATTTTGTTAAAACCAGAGAACTAATTTAGTGGAAGAGGTCGGGGAAATCTCAGGTATTTTTGAAATTAGTAGAGTGTGCGCTTTTCAGGGTTTTCTTGGATTGCAGTAAGTACCCTTCCTATCCTTTTCTATTTATTAGTTTGGGCCCCAGCGTTTGCTCATACTATTTTCTTTCTGTGTCATATTTCATCTTGTCTAAACCGCCATTACATGTTTGGGGGCTTTCTAGAATCTTTGGGGTTCTGCTCCGGGGCAGATAGCTTTCCTATATCTATCTTAGGTGTAGTTAGTTTCTCAGGCTGTGACGAGGCGTCTAGGACCAACGTAGGAACGCTCCAACGGCTGCCTCTAGTTGTGGTGGTTAGTCAGGGTACTGCAATCTCATAGATTCCAACTGCTCTGGTGTATTTCCTTTTTACCTGCACTCCTCAGCTACCGAAACATAACAAGATTGGTGTAACAGATGCGCGTGTAGACTCGCCCCAAAAAATGCCCATCAAAATATGTTGCCAAACACGCACGTGTCTGTATAAAGGCAAAGTGCAACATGTTCGTGAGATGCTGATTAGAGAAAGCAATCAGTGTTGGTGGAAAACCAAACAAACTGATGGATCCTCGTGAAAAACTAAGTTTAAAGAGGATGCACCGTCCCCTAACTATAAACACACCCCTGGCACAAGCTTCTTCATCTTCACCCATACATATTACCAATAATATCCTAAATTGTTACAGTCGAAAATTATTTGTTCTAGTGTAACGAACACTGTTAAAGAATGCCACAAAACGTAGATAACCACGACCCTGGGAAACACCAGATTTCCTCTTTAGATATGGACAATGATGGTGTTGATGACGACTTGAAATTAACCACATCCACACCAAGAAGATGAAGATCACAGCTGCAAAAAATGTGCAAAAAAACGCCGTGAATGTTGGAAGTGTAAAGATACCCGGTCTCATGCAAGGACGAAGTGGGAGTCACCGCGCATGCGCACGGACGTGAAAAAGTGAAAAAAGTACAACACAAGTGCCCAAAAAAACATCTGACAGTGACCAAATGTAAGAAGGACAAAATACATGTGTGATAAGTATTATTTAAAGGACGCCTATATATACAAATATACACAAAAGCAATATATATATTGTACAAATACATCCTTAATCAATATAGGCGTTCTGGGTATGAATCTGCATGCTTGAACACTGCTCACGCCGGAAGATGATATTCGTCAAAGAAAGCACATATCTGACAGAGGTGCCTGGTCAATCCAAATGTCCCACAGGGAAAAAAGACAAGCAAAAAAACCTAATAAGAAAAAGAATAAAAAATAATATGAATTAAAAACAAAGAAAAGTAGAACCCAATTGAGCTGGGAATAGATGAGAGGTTTGGGTGCAGGGGTCTTAATGAGTCCCTGAGTTTTGCCTCCTTTTTTTTAAAGTTCCTACCTGCACCCACCTCTCATCCAGCTCGGACTGAGGCACCGGGACACCGGACAAATCTCCGGTGGGCCCTGCCCCCAGCCCCTGCCTCCTTCATTAGTCCCTGCCCTGCAAGTCAATAGTGCCTACAACTGACCGGCCATGCTGTGTGCAGATGTCAGGCGCATCGCGGCTGCGCACAACTCCTAGACTAGAACGCAACCCCCTCATCCAGCTGAGAGCACTGCGCCAGCCATTTCCACGTCCATCCTAAAATCCCAGACGTCGGTAGGCTGTTCTGTGATGAGTCACAGGAGGGAGAAGTCAGGGTCACATGATCAGGGGCCTCTGTAGCAGACTTTGGAGTGCTGGTTGTCATGGTGCTGGATGAGGGGAAGTTTTCTGTTGGGGTAAGGAGGGTTTACAGGGTGGAAGTAGCAGAGCTGTTTGTGTATGAGGTGTACGGAAGCAGAGCCACGTGTGTTATGGGGTGTACGGAGCAGAGCCATGTGTGTATAGGGTGTACGAGCGGAGCCATGTGTGTATGAGGTGTACGAGCAGAACCACGTGTGTACGGGTGTACGGAGCGGAGCCGCGTGTGTTCGAGGTGTACGGAGCGAAGCTGCATGTGTACGGGGTGTACGGAGCGAGCCGCTTTGTGTATAGGTGTACGGAGGCGAGCCGCGTGTGTATAGGGTGTACGGAGCGGAGCCCGCGTGTCTATAGGGTGTACGGAGCGGAGCCCGCGTGTGTATAGGGTGTACGGAGCGGAGCTGCGTTGTATAGGGTGTACAGAGCGGAGCTGCGTGCGTATAGGGTGTACGGAGCGGAGCCACGTGTGTATGGATGTACGGAGCACCTCACGGAGCAGAGGCGCGTGTTGTATGGGGTGTACGGAGCAGAGCCATGTGTGTACGAGGTGTACGGAGCGAAGCTGTGTGTACGGAGCGGAGCCACGTGTGTATAGGGTGTAACGGACAGAGCCGCTTGTGTATGGGATGTACGGAGCAGAGGCGTGTGTATTGGGTGTACGGAGCGGAGCTGTGTGTGTAACTTGGTGTGGCGGAGCGGAGCCGTGTGGTATGGGGTGTACGGAGCGAGCAACGTAGTGTACGGGGTACAAACAGAGCCCTGTGTGTACGAAGTTACGAGCTGAGCCATGTGTACAGAGCAGAGCCATGTGTGTACGAAGTTACGGAGTGGAGTTGTGTAGCCCTGGTATTAAGGCACACATTATCCTGGAGTCTGCACAGAAAGGTAACAGTTAAAGCTTCATCATCCATTCACACTTTAGACCACCCTCGGTATATAAGCTAGTGATGTACAGCAGCTAGTGCTGAGTCTTCCAGGAAGTGAAGTGAAAGACAGTCACTCAGTTAGTTCCTGTCAGCAGTTTCAGAAAGTGGAGGCTAGTGGGGTGAGCCAGTTCATCCTAGCCTAGTCAAGCTGTTCCTTAACCTGAAGACAGAGACAGTTTGATGGAAAGAGAGTTAGCAGCAGAAACTTCAGTTGCCTGTTCCCAAGGACAGTGAAGTTCAGTCGATGTGTTCCTGAACTAGGAGAATACTGAAATCTGTCAGCGAGCTCTAAGGAAGAAGTAAGAAAGGATTGACTTTGTACTACCCATAGGAAGTGTGCAGTGCCTATGTTAAGAGTGGAAAGCAGGGCGAAGGGCACAGTGGAGAAGACAGAGCAGTGCCTTAGGTAGTGAATTGCCTACCACTAATTATCCGGTCACTGGGGACCGAGGAGTTGCTAATTGTTTCAGGCATAGTAACGAGAAAACCAGAGTCTCGCTGGACTATAATCCACAGGACAAGCCCTTAGTGTCGGTACGTAACCGGAGTCAGGGGAACAAGGACTTTGAGTTAACGCTTGACAAAAGTAAGGACTTAGTTTTACCATTTTAGAGGCCCGTCACAAAGCGGGCCCGGGCATAAAGCATAGAGTTAGCTGAGTATTTGGAGTTAACTATGCTTTTATGCAATTTGGACTCACCTTCAAATTGGAAGTTTAAGGAGGCCTCTTTAAACCCGCACAGCTGTTACCTGGAAATGCATCCCCAAAACCACCCCCCACAGGTCCCGGGACCTGCCTAAACAACTTGAAAGTAAAAGGTATTAAAGAAACTTTATTGTCTGAGACTGTTCATTACCCACACCTCCGCACTACAACCACCATAACTCAGAGGGACAGCCCACCTGTGGGGAAACCCAACACCTAGCTGCTATAACATCCCCTCAAGCCTATTCAGCAGCGCTGGTCTTTAGTGACTAGAAAACACAGGTGGCGTCACAAACTTTATCTAACAAATCCCCTGTAAATAAACCCTCTAACGCCTACCGCCAGGGCACGGACCGGCCCCCTACCCCGTGACATTCCCTATAGAAATCTCCCGCTCGGTGCCGAGTACCCCATAGCCCTGGTAACCCACAATTGTGTGCGGGTGTCAAACAAATACTTGGCGTCCGAACAGGAAACCGAAACTTGCAGCATTGCAAGCCCTTTGTCCTGGGAGTGTTTTGGTGAAAAAGATTTTGTTGCTTTTGGCGCCAAATACCGCCATATTGCCGCCATATTCGCGCCCTGAGGCGCGAGAAGAAGGGGCGTACCTAAAAAAAGCGCGCGGGAGCCCGGGAAAGGGCCCCCGGCTCTGCCCTCACGGCAGGTCCGCGACAGGAAATGAACGCCTGCCATCAAAGCACCTGCCCCAAAAGGTCCTGCCCCCCAACGCTGTGCTTGGGAGCACCCGTTTCTGGAAACGGTAAGGCCCCGTTAACCAAGGGGGCACTAATATTCGCACAACCGGCGACAGTGCGGCCCCACCGAGGCCCCGACCCCGGCACCGCGGGCATTGTAGCGCCGGATGGGGGCGCAGGCCCAGAAACCCCGGCCCGGTGGTCCCGCTCATCCACTAACCTCCCATATATGCCTGGACAAAGGGCTTCCCCAGTACAAGCGGCGAGCCAGGACTTTGAGGTTCAAACGGAAGAATGCATTTCCTGGAAATTACTCCCTGTCTGGGGAAGCAAAAAGCTGCAATTAATAGGGCACAAACTGGCCGCTGAGAGAGGAATTGGAACTTGGGCAACCAGGGACCAGGAGTTGGGCCTGCGACCCCCTTAAAGTTACAGGCCATTTTTTGAAGATCGCACCGAAACCAAGAACCCCCGGATGGCTTCTACAACTGTTAACAGCAACCAAGTAACATAAAGGCCCAAGCCTGCCGACTAACAAGGGGCCCCTGAGAGCCCTCAAGCAGGTAATACCATAAATTCATTGATGAATGTAAGAGCGAAAGAACAATTGTGCAAGGATTTGGGTCCCAAGCGGACCAAAAACGGTGAATTGTGGTCTTTGATAAAACCAGAAAGGCCACCTTTGATGCCCAAAAGGACATGGCAATAAAAGTCTTGCGACCCCTGGTCAAACCTGAAGTGGCAACCAAAAATCACCAGGGTGAAGTCCCCTCGGGGAAACGCCAGTACCCACCTTTTCCCCGCTAGCGGCAGAAGCCAAAACGCAGGTGACGCCCCCTAGTGAATTGGACTGTCTGCGCTCGGAAGTGGCCAGTTTGACAAAAATCTGGCTGCTGTATGAGTGCCCTGCAGCTGCGGCAAGAGGAAGAAGAAAGATCTTATTAAGCCGACTGCCCGGAGGATGTCCCATGGATGAACCGGAGGAGAAGAGGACGTCGCCCCACCGGAGGAGGACAACGCCACCCCCAGGAGCGACCCCTGACCACACCCCCTCGCCGGGAGATCATCTGTTACCCGCTGCAAACCGGAAAGGTCATATTCTACACATGTCCTTAAACGGGCAGAACCTGGTCCGAGGGCCAAACACCCAGGTGGAGACTCGTCAGCCCCTTAGATTGGAACCGCAGGTTCGTGGGTGGACGACCCTACCTGTCCATTATTCGGACGGGATTGCAGTTCCGGCGTTTGCTAGATACTGGGTCTCAGGTAGCCATAATACCTGATGTCCTATATACAAGTTTCTGTCTAGTGGATAGTCTCCAACCCACGAGCCCTGACTTTACCGTGTATGCTTCTAATGGTCTCCCTGTGGAAGTACTCGGGACCAAAAGTGTGGTGAAAGTGGGCAGAGAGGAGTTGAAAGACCAGGGCTTCTAGTATAAAGACTGTAAAGAAGAAAACGGTTTAAATATAATTTTGGGTACTAACATTATCAGTAACTGTCTGGGAGAAGTTGTGTTCTACTCCAACACTCGCTGAGATTGCCCGACCAAGGCAGAAGGGAGTGATCCAGAGAGAGATCCGGGCCCTGATGTGTCAGCACAAGCGAAGCTTACAGACGGCGAAATTGGTAATGTACGGTCACCGACTCGAATCCTATTGTGAATACCCCAATGAGTGAAATGTATAATAGGTGTAGGGAGCCATAGGTCTGAGAGGACAAAACTACCAAGCAGTAGTAGAAACCCCATCTCTCAGAACATAGACCTACACTCATGACGCTAGGGGGGTAGTGGAAGTGATAAATGGGAGAGTACCGGTACGGCTTCTCAACTGGGAGATGACGAAGTAAATTTACCCCGTTATGCAACATTTGCTAAATTACATGCCGTTGATAATAATTCTATTCTCCCGACTGAGTCCTTAGTCCTCCCGCAAACTAGTGGAGGATAATGGCCCGGCAACTCAGGTGGCGGATTGGTGTCAGCAACTCATGTCGGGACAGACACCACTCCCGCCCACCAGAAACAAGGGTATTACGGGGTAACAGAATACGCACAAGTGTTTAGTAAACACCCCCTCGACTTTGGGGCCATTAAGGGAGTAACAGCATCATATCCCTACAGGTGGTCATCCCCCATCAAAGAGCGGTACAGGCCATACCCCAGCCCATTATCAGAAAGCTAAGGAAATGTTTACATGATATGAAGGAAGCCGGGGTGATAAGGGAAAGTTTGTAGCCCCTGGGCAGCACCTCTATTCTGGTTAAAAAGAAAGATGGAGTATGAGAATGGTGGTGGATTACAGGCAAGTGAATCGCATAACACATAAAGATGCTTACCCATTACCACGAATTGAGGAGTCCTTAGCTGCTCTGAAAACGGCTAACTACTTTTCTACCCTTGATCTGACTAGTGGATACTGGCAAGTGCTGTGGCTGAGGAGGATCGTGAGAAAACGGCTTTCACCACCCCAATGGGGCTCTGTTGAGTTTCGACAGAATGCCGTTTGGGCTCAGCAGTGCCCCGGGAACATTTCAGAGAGTGATGGAGAACTGCCTGGGACATCTCAATTTTGAAACCGTGCTGCTATACCTAGACGACGTCATCGTGTACTCCCAAGACATACGAGGACCATCTGAAGCACCTGCAGAAGTATTCGAGTCCCTGTCCAGGTACGGGATGAAGTTGAAACCCTCAAAATGCCATCTACTCAAACAGAAGTTACAATACTTGGGGCACATCGTCAGTTCAGAGGGAGTAGCGCCGGACCCAAGAAAGTCACCGCCATCCAGAAATGGCCGGAGCCGAAGAACCTCAAGGAAGTTGCGACAGTTCCTGGACTAACGGGTTACTACAGGAGGTTTCGTGAAAGATTACACGAAGAAGGCAGCGCCTCTACAGGACCTCCTAGTAGGACAATCCCTAAAGAGCAGAAACCCTCCCTTTAATGGGTAAGGAACAGGCTGAAGCATTCCAAAAGATGAAAGAGATCCTTACAGGTGATGAAATCTTGACCTATCCTGATTACAGCCAACCGTTCCTGCTGTACACCGACGCCAGTAATGAAGGTTTGGGAGCAGTTCTCAGTCAGAAGCAAATGGCCAAGAAAAAGTCATCGCATATGCCACAGAAAACTCAGGACAACTGAGAGGAATCCGGAAAATTAATAGCAGCTTCAAGCTGGAGTTTCTGGCGCTGGTCGGGCCATTACTGAAAGATTTAAGCACTACCTTGCCTCCAACAAGTTCAACGGCGTACACAGACAACAACCCGTTAACGCACCTGGAAACAGCCAAGCTGGGAGCCATGGAGCAGCGTTGGATGGCTCGGTTGTCAAATAATACCAGTTTACCATCAGTACCCGGGCAGGCCGTAAGAATGCTAACGCCGACGCATGTGTCCCGAATGCCGCATGAATCTGACACGGAAGAAGAATCGGACGACCTGGAAGAAGTTGAGCTACCTGCGTTCCATCGAAATGGGATAATCCATGAGCAGCGTGTCTACAGAAAGCAGTATGGCCAACATTAAATCCCTTACCCCATCACAGCTGGAAAGAGACTCAGGACAGCGATCCAGTGGTCAGCCGTATCAAGGAGTTGTTAAGACAGGAAGGTTCCTCCTTGGAAAAAGATGCGCCTATGTCAGCAAAGCTCCTGTGGAATGAGAGAAGCCGTTGTTCCTATACCGTGAGAAGTTGTGCAGGAGATACGTCAACCCCAGGACCCATGAGATGGTTTGGCAGATAGTGGTCCCCAAGGCAGACGTCCAAATGGTGTTGGAAGCCTACCACATCAAGCGGGACACTTTGGCTGGAGAAAGCTGGAGACTCTGTTGAAGTGCCGGTTCTACTGGTAGGAATGCGCAGCTCCATCGAGAGGTGGTGTCGGAACTGTGGACCCTGTGGTCTCAGACGAAAGGACTACGGTAGTCAGAAGGCACCCCTGCAGCCTATCCGGACGACTCGTCCCTTGGAGATCGTGGCCTTGGACCACGTCAAATTGTCGCCCAGCAGGTCTGGATACTCATATGCCCTGACCATGGTGGATCATTATTCGAGATTTTTGGTGGTCATTCCCCGTCAAGGATCAGACAGCAGTGACGGCAGCAAGGACCTTCCAAGCAAGCTTCTGCAGACCACAATGGGTATCCAGAGCAGTTACTGACTGATCAAGACCCTGCTTTGAAGCGGATCTGTTTAAGGAATTTTGTCACTTGTATGGGTGTAAGAAAATTAGAACGACGCCCATACCACCCCCAAACCAACGGCCTTTGCGAGAAAATGAACCACATTGTCATTGACTTGCTAAAATCCATACCACTGGAAAAAGAAATCGGTGGCCAGAATTGTTTACCTGACCTAGTTGACTTGTACAACCACATACCAGTGAGTTCTACCAACTGCACACCAGCTTACCTTATGAGAGCAAGGCCTGGAAGACTGCCAATGGACTTGGAACTTGGTGTGGTGGAACCAAGCAGATGACACTGTTGAAAATTGGGACACAAATCGGCAAGAGCAATACAGAAAGTGCAAGCCTGTGTAGAAGAAAGTCTCAATAAAGTTCGGGAAAAGCAGAGAATATTTACAACAAGAAGCTCCCGCTAAGCCTTTGATGCCTGGAGAAATGGTGTTAAAAAAGGAAAAGGAAGATGCACAAGTTGGACAACCAGTGGGAACAAGAGCCATATGTCGTACAAAATTCCAAATATGATAACAGAAAAGTCTGTATCATCAGTAAGGATGGAGGAAGAACGACCGCCACTGTGTCTAGAGGACCATTTAAAGTTGTGTCCAGAGCCATTAAAGCTTCGTGAAGAGAACCCTGTCGTCAATCGAGAAGAAAGTGAAGAGGAGGTCATACACATGGATCTGGGAGATTTACCTGCGGATTGGCCCAGACTGGGAGATGCGGTAATCATTCCTGTGTTGCAGTTTTAATCAGCCACAAGAGGAAACTCTACCTCCATCGTACCCATTGTGCCAATAGAGCCAGTTCTAGAGGTACCTATTCCAGCAGAACCCCAGCTTGCAGAATCTCAAGAAGTAGAATCACCAAAGCAGTGCCCCATGCTATGGGATCCCCTGGTGAATCTGACTCACAACACCGCCCAGTCCCTCAGTACGCTTGCCAGATCCATAGAAAGATTGAGACAGTATTAAAGTTTTGTCGTTACGCAGAACAGATAGATCAGAGACCATTATACCTGATGCTACTCCACGTAGATCAAACGTACAACGAAAGGGAAGCTACCTATTCGTTATCAACAGTAGTCCTAACAAACTAGTTTATTACGACTCAGAAAAGGTTTTATTATTTATGACCAATTGTATAAAGTTGTATAAAGAAGTTTATTGCACTTGAAGGAATTTAAAGTATTGTGATATAATGTGAATTACTTGAAAATGTCTTATAATGGACTGCGTGGCTGAGGACTGAGCCAGCCCAAAAACTGTATCCTGTAAATAGTTGCACTACGGTGCCTTGTCTTGGTTTCACACGAAGCCTTGACTTACCTCTAACATAAAACCCGTATGGTGTGGCACTGAGCGAGGTCTGCAGTCAGATGTCCTGCAGCCCACCCAGGACCCACGTTGAAGGTTTGGTGCGGGTCCTTCACAAAATACTATGTGTATTTATATGAAAATGTCTTAATACTTTTGTATTTACTAATGACCATTGTATACAATGCAACGTTTTAAGAATTTCTCACCTCCCTGCTGGGAAGAGTTTTCATGTTATTGTTTAAATGCAAAACAAAATTCTTTCTATTTTCTATTCACAGCCCGGGAGTGCTGTATTTTACCAAGGGGGGATGTGTAGCCCTGGTATGTAAGGCACACATTATCCTGGAGTCTGCACAGAAAGGTAACAGTTAAAGCTTACATCATCCATTCACACTTTAGACACACCCTCAGGGTATATAAGCTAGTGATGTACAGCAGCTAGTGCTGAGTCTTCCAGGAAGTGAAGTGAAAGACAGTCACTCAGTTAGTTCCGTAGCAGTTCAGAAAGTGGAGGCTAGTGTGGGTGAGCCAGTTCATCCTAGCCGAGTCAGAGCTGTTCCTTAACCTGAAGACAGAGACAGTTTGATGGAAAGAAGAGTTAGCAGGAGAAACTTCAGTCGCCTGTTCCAAGGACAGTGAAGTTCAGTCGATGTGTTCCTGAACTAGGAGAAATACTGAGAATCTGTCAGCGAGCTCTAAGGAAGAAGTAAGAAAGGATTGACTTGTACTAACCATAGGAAGTGTGCAGTGCCTATGTTAAGAGTGGAAAGCAGGGCGAAGGGCACAGTGGAGAAGACAGAGCAGTGCCTTAGGTAGTGAATTGCCTACACTAATTATCCGGTCACTGGGACCGAGGAGTTTGCTATTGTTTCAGGCATAGTAACGAGAAAACCAGAGTCTCGCTGGACTATAAGTCACAGGAGCAAGCCCTTAGTGTCGGTACGTAACCGGAGTCAGGGGAACAAGGACTTTGAGTTAAGCGCTTGACAAAAGTAAGGACTTAGTTTTACCATTTAGAAGGCTCCGTCACAAAGCCGGCCGGGCAGTACAGCTATAGAGTTAGCTGGGTATTTGGAGTTAATTATGCTTTATGCAAGTTGGACTCACCTTCATATTGGGAAGTTAAGGAGGCCTCTAACCTGCTCAGCTGTTACCTGGACGTGCATCCTCCAACCACCCCGACAGTGTCCCGGACCTGCCTAAACAACTTGAAAGTAAAAGGTATGGAAAGAAACTTTATTGTCTGAGACTGTGTCATTACCCACACCTCCGCACTACAACCACCATAGACTCAGAGGGACAGTCCCACCTGTGGGGGACCCAACACCTAGCTGCTATAACATCCCCCAGAGCTCTATTCAGCAGCGCTGGTCTTTAGTGACTAAAAACTACAGGTGGCGTCACGAACTGTTATCTACCAAGTCCCCTGTAAATAAACCCTCTAACGCCTGACCCCCAGGGTCACGGACCGAGCCACGCTACCAGTGACATTCCCTATAGAAATCTACAGGCTCGGTGCCGAGTACCCCATAGCCCTGGTAACCCACAATTGTGGTGCGGTGTCAAACAGAGTCATGTGTGTATGGGAGGGGAGCGGGGAAGGAACAGTCACCGGGAGAGAGGAGAGCTGGGCGAGAACCGGTGGCTGTGTCCGCAGCTGGCTCTAGGCTGTTCCTCATCCAGCAGTGGCAGTCTGTGGACGCCCAACCGTGCACTATGGCGGCTGTGGAATTCACCGGACCAGCAGCTGCAATGGGAGCAGCGACACCTCCAGCCCCGGTGAGGAGAGGATGAGGCGCTGTGTCGACCCGCCACCACAATTGTGGGTTACCAGGGCAATGGGGTACTCAGAGCCGAGCCCATGGAAGTCTATGGGGATTTGTCACAGGTAGCTGTGGCTCGGTCTGTGGCCCTAGCGGTCTGGCGTAATGTTGGGGGAATATTTACAGGGGATAGATTTATATACAGTTCGTGACGCCACCTGTAGTCTTCTGGTAATTATAACCAGCGCTGCTGTAGATCTCTGAGGGGATGGTGATGCAGCTAGATGTCGGGTCCCTACAGGTGGGACTCTTCCCTCAGGTCGGTAGTTAGGTAGGGATTGTGCAGGCATGCAAATTAATAACTCAGTCTCACACCGTCAGCGTCTTTCCATACCTTTACTTGCAAGATGGTAAGGCAGGTCCCAGGGAGGCTGATGGGTTGATGGAGGATGAGCTTTGAGGCAACGGCTAAGCAAGTTAGGGCCTCCATTCACTGTCCAATAATGATGAGTACAACCAGCCTGAAGCGTAGTTCCCTCTATAATTCCAGCTATTCCAAAGCTGTTCTGCCCGGTCAGATTTGTGGTGGAGCCTTCCAAATGAGTGAAACTAGGTTCTTACTTTTGTCTGCGCTTGACTCAAAGTCCCTATTCCACCTGACTCCTGTTACGTTCTGACTATTTTGGGCTGTTTGCCGCGACCTAAGGTCCGGTAAATCCCTGGTTTTCTTACCACTATGCTTGAAGCTAATAGTGATCCTTCGGTCCCCAGTGACCGGTTGCAATGTGCAGGACTTCTTCAATCCAAAAGCACTTTTTAAATAATCTTTCCACTTTGCCCTTCGATTTGCTCGACTCTTAATGGATATCTCAGTCTGTCTTCCAGTGGGGCACAGCTCTGACTAGGCTGAGGTGAACTAGACCACCTGTACTAGCCTCCACTTTCTGAACTGCTAAAGGCTCAGACTGGACACGTCTACTCTGTCCAAGGACAGGAAACTGACTGACTAAATCACTCCCTTCCACACCCCTGCTGGTGTGTCAGAAGTGTACATGATGTCATGAAGAGCCCTTAACTGTTACCTCTCCACTCATCCTCCTGGTATTGGTACCAGGGCTACACATTCCCCCATGGTAAACACAGCACTCCCGGCTGTAAAATATAAAGAGACATTTTTGTTTATGCATGAAAACATCAACATTAAACAGTAATTCGTCCCATCCGGGAGGTGAAGATGTCTTGAACGTTGCAAACAAAACATTATAGAAAAATACAAATATAAATAACATTTTCATATAAATAGACAATATGCTTGTGAAGGACCCGCACCAAACCTTCAACGTGGGTCCTGGGGGCTGCAGGACATCCAAATGCAGACCTCACTCAGTGCCACACCACACGGGTTTTCTGTTCAGAGGTAAGTCAAGGTTTCATGTGAAACCATTAAAAAGGCACAAAGTGCAACTATTTACAGGATACAGTTTTTGGGCTGGCTCAGTCCTCAGCCTCTGAGTCCATTATAAGACATAATAGAGAAAAACACATATATACATATGGACTTTTTACAGTATTCACATTAATTTGTTATAACTACTGCTGATATCTAATGGGTAACTTCCCTTTGGTGGTTCGCTCTGATCTACGTGGTGTAGCTTCAGGTATATCAAGTTGCGATCTGTCTGCACTGCGTAACGGCAAACTATAGAACTGCCTCAATCTTTCTATGGATCTGGCAAGCGTACTGATGGCTGGGCGGTGTGAGTCAGCTTCACCAGGGGATCCCATAGTATGGGGCGCTGCTCCAGATGATCCTTCTTGAGATTCCATAGGTTGAGGTGTTGCTGGGATGGGTAACTCCTGAACGGGCTCAACTGGCACCACAGGCACAACTGGAGGTAAAACTTCCTCTTGTGGCTGATAAAACTGCAACACTGGAATTATCACAGCATCTCCCAGTCGGGCCAATCCGCAGGAAAATCTCCCAGATCCGTGTGTATGACCTCTTCCTTTCTTTCTCCTTGATTGATGACAGGGTTCTTTTCACAACGCTTTAAGGGTTCTGGACACAATTTCAAATGGTCTCTGGACACAGTGGTTGTTGTTCTTTCCTCCGTCCTTACTGACGACACAAACTTTTCTGTTGTCATATTTAGAATCTTGTATGACGTAGGGTTCTTGCTCCCACTGATTATCCAATTTATGCATCTTCCTTTTTCTTTTTAATACTACCTCTCCAGGCAATCAAAGGCTTGGCAGGAGCATTTCGGTTGTAAACATCTTCCTGTTTCTCCCGTGCCTTGTTGAGACTTTCCTCTACACAGATTGTACTCTTCTGTATTGCTCTTGCCGATTGATGTCCCAGTTTTCAACGGCGTCGTCTGCCTCCGGTTTACCACTCCAAGTTCTAGATCCATTGGTAGTCTTCCGGGCCTTGCTCTCATAAGATAGGCTGGAGTGCAGTTAGTTGAGCTTACAGGTATATGGTTATACAAATCAACCAAATCAGGTAGTAAATCCGGCCATCGATTCCTGTCTTCCAACGGTATGGATCTCAACAAGTCAAGGACAATATGGTTCATTTTTTCACAAAGACCGTTGGTTTGAGGGTGATATGGTGTTGTTCTTATTTTCTTGCACCCGTACATGTGACAGAATTCCTTGAATAAATCAGCTTCGAAAGCAGGTCCCTGATCGGTTAATACTTGCTCCGGATACCCATGCGGTCTGCAGAAGCTTGCTTGAAAGGTTTTCGCGGCCGTCACTGCGGTCTGGTCCTTAACTGGAACAACCACCAGAAATCTGGAGTAATGGTCCACCATGGTCAAGGCGTATGAGTATCCAGATCTACTTGGCGACAATTTGACGTGGTCCAGGGCCACAATCTCCAGAGGACGAGTCGTCCGGATAGGTTGCAGGGGGGCCTTCTGACTACCGTAGTCCTTTCTTCTGAGACCACAGGGTCCACAGTTCCGACACCACCTCTCGATGGAGCTGCGCATCCCTACCCAGTAGAACCGGCATCTCAACAGGGTCTCCAGCTTTCTCCACCAAAGTGTCCTGCTTGATCGTGGTATGCTTCCAACACCATTGGGACGTCTGCCTTGGGGACCACGATTTGCCAGACCATCTCATGGGTTCTGGGGTTAACGTATCTCCTGCACAACTTCTCACGGTATAGGAACAACCTGCTTTTCTCGTTCCACAGGAGCTTGGCTGACATAGGTGCTTCCTTTTCCAAAGAGGAGCCTTCCTGTCTTAACAACTCCTTGATGCGGCTGACCACTGATCACTGTCCTGAGTCTCTTTCCAGCTGTGATGGGGTAAAGGATTTAATGTTGCACCATACTGCTTTCTGTGGACTCGAAGCTCGTGGACTACCCCATTTCGATGGAACGCAGGTAGCTCAATTTCTTCCAGGTCGTCCGATTCTTCTTCCGTATCAGAGTCATGCGGCATTCGGGACAATGCGTCAGCATTAGCATTCTTTCGACCTGCCCGGTACTTGATAGTAAACTGGTAATTGGACAACCGAGCCATCCAACGCTGCTCCATGGCACCCAGCTTGGCGGTTTCCAGGTGCGTTAATGGGTTGTTGTCTGTGTACGCCGTGAACTTATTGGAGGCCAGATAGTGCTTAAATCTTTCCGTAATGGCCCAGACCAGCGCCAGAAATTCCAGCTTGAAGCTGCTATAATTTTCCGGATTCCTTTCAGTTGGCCTGAGTTTTCTGCTGGCATATGCGATGACTTTTTCTTGGCCATTCTGCTTCTGACTGAGAACTGCTCCCAAACCTTCATTACTGGCGTCGGTGTACAGCAGGAACGGTTGGCTGTAATCAGGATAGGTTAAGATCTCATCACCTGTAAGGATCTCTTTCATCTTTTGGAATGCTTCAGCCTGTTCTTTCCCCCAGTTAAAGGGAGGGTTTCTGCTCTTTAAGGATTGTCCTACCAGGAGGTCCTGTAAAGGAGCTGCCTTCTTCGTGTAATCTTTCACGAACCTTCTGTAGTAACCCGTTAGTCCCAGGAACTGTCGCACTTCCTTAAGGTTCTTCGGCTCCGGCCACTTCTGGATGGCGGTGACTTTCTCTGGGTCCGGCGCTACTCCTTCCGAACTGACGATGTGCCCCAAGTATTGTACCTTCTGTTTGAGTAGATGGCATTTTGAGGGTTTTAATTTCATCCCGTACCTGGACAGGGACTCGAATACTTCTGCCAGGTGCTTCAGATGGTCCTCATATGTCTTGGAATACACGATAACGTCGTCTAGGTATAGCAGCACGGTTTCAAAATTGAGATGTCCCAGACAATTTTCCATCACTCTCTGAAATGTTCCTGGGGCACTGCTGAGCCCAAACGGCATTCTGTCGAACTCACAGAGCCCCATTGGGGTGGTGAAAGCCGTTTTCTCACGATCCTCCTCAGCCACAGCCACTTGCCAGTAACCACTAGTCAGATCAAGGGTAGAAAAGTAGTTAGCCGTTTTCAGAGCAGCTAATGATTCCTCTATACGTGGTAACGGGTATGCATCCTTGTGTGTTATGCGGTTCACCTGCCTGTAATCCACACACATTCTCATACTACCATCTTTCTTTTTAACCAGAACTAGAGGGGCTGCCCAGGGGCTACAACTATCCCTTATCACCCCAGCTTTCTTCATATCATTCAACATTTCTTTAGCCTTCTGATAATGAGCTGGAGGTATGGGCCTATACCGCTCTTTGATGGGAGGATGACTGCCTGTAGGGATATGATGTTGTACTCCCTTAATTATCCCAAAATCAAGTGGATTTTTGCTAAACACTTGGGCATACTCTTGCACCACCCGTAATACCCCTTGCTTCTGGTGAGCGGGAGTGGTGTCCGTCCCAACATGGAGTTGCTGACACCATTCCGCCACCTGAGTTGCTGGGTCATTGTCCTCCGCTATTTGACAGGAATCTAAGGACTCAGCCGGGAGAATAGAATTATTGTCGACAGCATGAAGTTTAGCAATGGTTGCATAACGGGGTAAGTTTACCTCATCATCTCCCCAATTGAGAAGCCGTACCGGTACTCTTCCATTCACCACTTCTACTACTCCTCTAGCAGTCATAAGTGTAGGTCTATGTTCTGAATGGTGGGGTTCTACTACAGCTTGGTAGTTCTGTCCTCTCAGACCTATGGCTGCCCTGCACCAAATGATCATTTCACTCATTGGGGGTATCACAATAGGATCCGAGTCAGTGACCCGTACATTACCAATTTCGCCGTCTGTAAGCTTCGCTTGCTGCTGACACACCAGGGCCCGGATCTCTCTTTGGATTACTCCTCTCTGCCTTGGTCGGGCAATCTCAGCGAGCTGTTGGAGCAAGAACACAACTTCTCCCAAACAATTACCGATAATGTTAGTACCCAAAATTATATTCAAACCGTTCTCCTCATTTACAGTCTTTACTACCAGAAGCCCCTGGTCTTTCAACTCCTCTCTGCCCACCTTTACATCTACACATTTTGTTCCGAGTACTTCTACAGGAAGACCATTTGAAGCATACACAGTAAAGTCAAGGCTCGGAGGTTTAAGACTGTCCATTGACCAGTACTTGGTATATAGGGCATCAGGTATTAGGGTCACCTGGGACCCAGTGTCTAACAATGCTGGAACAGCAATACCATCTAGAATAATAGACAGGTAGGGTCGCCCGCCCACATACCTGCGGTTCCAGTCTAGGGGGCCTGACGGGTATTCTCCTGGGTGTTGGCCCTTGGACCCAGGTTCTGCCCGTTTAAAGGACACTGTGGAGACAGATGACCTTTCCGGTTGCAGCGATAACAGATGATCTCTCGACGAGGAGGGTGTTGATCAGAGGTCGCTCCTGGGGGTGGCGTTGTCTTCTTTCTTCTCCGGTGCATCCACGGGACGTCTTCTGGGCAGTCAGCTAACAAGATCTTTCCTTCCTCCTCTTTCCGCAGCTGCAGGGCACTCATTACAGCAGCCAGATTTTTAGTCAGCTGGCGCACCTCTGAGCGCAGACAGTCCAATTCACTAGGAGGTGTCATCTGCGCTTTGGCTTCGGCCACTAGCGGGGAAAAGGGGTTTACTGCCGGCTCCAGAGTGACTTCAGCCTGATGATGTTGGGTTGCCACCTCGGGTTTGCCCAGGGGCCGCAGCCCTTTTATTGCCATGTCCTTTAGGGCATCAAAGGTAGCATCCGGATGATCTAAGGACCACCAGTTTACAGTTCTGCGTTCCTCTTGGGATCTCAATCCCTGTATAAATTGTTCTTTCAACATTTTATTCTCATCGATAGCATTTAAATTGTTAATTTGCTTGAGGGCTCTCAGGGCTCCCTGTAGTCGGCAAGCATAGTCCCGGATGCTGTCACCTGGCTGTTGTGAACAGTGATAGAAGGCCATCCGGAGATCCGTTTCTGTGCGGTCTTCAAATATGGCATGCAGCTTAAGAAAGATCGCAGGTACCGACTCCTGATCAACGGTATCCCAAGTCTCCACTTCCCTCTCAGCAGCGCCAGTTAGCTGCCCTATTAGCACAGCAGCTTTTTGTCTCTCAGGCATGGAGTACATTTCTAGGATGCTGCATAACTTCCGCTTGAAGCCTGCTAATGTGCCTGGCTCACCGCTGTACTGGGGAAGCCATTTCGCCCCAGGCATGTATGGGAGCGTTAGTGGCATGATCGGGACTACCGGACTGTGTGCAGGGCCTGCGCCCCCATCTGGCGCTACAATACCAAGCGGTGCGGGATTGGGGCCTCCGGCTGGGGCCGCACTGTCAGCCGGTTGTTGTGACATCTTAGCGCCCCCTTGGTTAAACGGAGCCTACCGGTTTCAGACGCTGCTATTTCACAGGCACAGCAGTGGGAACAGGACCTTCGTCGCAGGCGCTCTGATGTCAGAGCGTTCACTTCCTGTTTCAGGACCTGCCGCTGAGTCAGAGCCGGGGGCGTGTCCAAGACTTTGCGCGCTCTTTCAGGTACGCCCACCTTCTTCTCCAGCGCCTTAGGGCGCGAATCTGGGGCAAATATGGCGGTATTTGGCGCCAAACAACAGCAACAGTCTTTTTCACCAAAACACTCCACAGGCACACAGGGCTCGCAATGCTGCAAGTTTCGGATCCTGTTCGTGACGCCAAAGATTTGTGTCGACCCGCCACCACAATTGTGGGTTACCAGGGCAATGGGGTACTCAGAGCCGAGCCCATGGAAGTCTATGGGGATTTGTCACAGGTAGCTGTGGCTCGGTCTGTGGCCCTAGCGGTCTGGCGTATGTTGGGGGAATATTTACAGGGGATAGATTTATATACAGTTCGTGACGCCACCTGTAGTCTTCTGGTAATTTATACCAGCGCTGCTGTAGATCTCTGAGGGATGGTGATGCAGCTAGATGTCGGGTCCCCTACAGGTGGGACTCTTCCCTCAGGTCGGTAGTTAGGTAGGGATTGTGCAGGCATGCAATTAATAACTCAGTCTCACACCGTCAGCGTCTTTCCATACCTTTACTTGCAAGATGGTAAGGCAGGTCCCAGGGAGGCTGATGGGGTTGATGGAGGATGAGCTTTGAGGCAACGGCTAAGCAAGTTAGGGGCCTCCTTCACTGTCCAATAATGATGAGTACAACCAGCCTGAAGCGTAGTTCCCTCTATAATTCCAGCTATTCCAAAGCTGTTCTGCCCGGTCAGATTTGTGGTGGAGCCTTCCAAATGATGAAACTAGGTTCTTACTTTTGTCTGCGCTTGACTCAAAGTCCCTATTCCACCTGACTCCTGTTACGTTCTGACTATTTGGGGCTGTTTGCCACGACCTAAGGTCCGGTAAATCCCTGGTTTTCTTACCACTATGCTTGAAGCTAATAGTGATCCTTCGGTCCCCAGTGACCGGTTGCAATGTGCAGGACTTCTTCAATCCAAAAGCACTTTTTAAATAATCTTTCCACTTTGCCCTTCGATTTGCTCGACTCTTAATGGATATCTCAGTCTGTCTTCCAGTGGGGCACAGCTCTGACTAGGCTGAGGTGAACTAGACCACCTGTACTAGCCTCCACTTTCTGAACTGCTAACAGGCTCAGACTGGACACGTCTACTCTGTCCAAGGACAGGAAACTGACTGACTAAATCACTCCCTTCCACACCCCTGCTGGGTGTGTCAGAAGTGTACATGATGTCATGAAGAGCCCTTAACTGTTACCTCTCCACTCATCCTCCTGGTATTGTGTACCAGGGCTACACAGCGCCTCTTCCAGACCTGTGATGGGGACGTCGATGGCTATATCAGCAGGTATGGGGGGCACAACTTTCCAACTTACTCCTGAATAGTTGGCTGCAGGGTTCACTTATCCCCCTGTGAGTGCAGGAGGCTGGGCTGAGAGCCCTTGTGCCCACTGATGATGCCACCCTCTGGGTCCTGGGGGCACAGGGGCTCCACTCATTCTGCTCTGGTACAGCACATGTCCCTCCTTGCCCCTGTGCTGCCCACCTTTCCTGGGTACAGCAGGGGAATCTGCTGGCAGGGTCAGTCCTCAGGGCGCTGCTCCCATTGCTCTGAGAAGTGGAGTTATTTCTAGCAATTCCAGACATTTGTGCCCATGTACTTAGAACAGATTATGAAGGGCAGCGCTGGCACATGAGAAATCCCAGCGGGATGTGACATTCGGGCTCAGTCTTACAGGATTTATGGCAGATATGACACATCTTAGTTTACCTAAGGCCATGTTCACACTGAGGTGTAAGTGCACCAGAATCTGAAGCAAAAAAATCTGGGTCTGACCCTGTCGTGCTCGCTGTGGGGTCTGCGCGTGGAATACCCCATCCCATTGTGTAAGGCCACGGGCCACCCACTGCGGTGTCCAGGAAGATTGTTCACTAGGTGACATGTCACAGGTTTAAAGAAATCCACTGGAATGACCAGCAGTGCAGATTACCCATTGGAGTTTATGGGGGCGATTTGTGGGTAGTTCATATGTTAATCTGCTCTGTGGAGACTAAAGGGCCCGTCTCACATAGCGATCTCGCTACCGAGATCGCTGCTGAGTCACTAGTTTTGTGACGCAGCAGCGATCTCACCAGCGATATCGCTGTGTGTGACATTCAGCGACGATCAGCGCCCCTGCTGGGTATCGCTGATCGTCGCTGAAATGTCAGGACCTTTTTTTGATCGCTGGTCTCCCGCTGACAGGCACGCATCGCTGCGTGTGACAGGCGGGAGACCAGCGATCCGCTGGTAACCAAGGTACACAGCGGGTTTCCAGGCGCGGGGCTGTGCCTAGAAACCGCTGTGTACCTTGGATACCAGCGCCCTGATGCAGGGAGCTGGTATCCAAGGTACACAGCGGGTTTTCAGCACCGCACAGCGCTTGGAAACCCGCTGTGTACCTTGGATACCAGCTCCCTGCATCAGGGCGCTGGTATCCAACGTACACTGCGGGTAACTAAGCGATGTTACCCGCAGTGTCGCTGTCCCAGATCGCTGCCTGAGCTGCCTGTTTGACAGCTCAGCAGCGATCATATAGCGATACACCAGCGATCCTGACAAGTGCATATCGTTGTCGGGATCGCTGGTGTATCGCTATGTGAGACCCAGCCTTTAGGTAGGCTCATACTGACGGTGTTTTTTCTCAGTTTTTGCAGTAGAAAATCTTTAAAAAAAACACCAGTTTTAGAGTTTGTGTTGTAAAACACTGCCAAAAAACCCTCTGTGTGAACATGTTCTGCGAGAGGAAAAACAATCTATTTTTCAAGAAGAAAACTCTTCGGGAATTATTACTTTTCTCTTGGGTTTTGTAGACCTAAAATCTCCTTTATATTAGTATTTTCTGGACTTTACTTCAGCTCTTTTATAACACTTTATTCTTGCTGGAGCTTTTTCTTTGTGGGGGAGCGTCTTACTGACAGTCGATGACTTTAAAAAAATCTTTATAACGAATAAGAAAACAGTAGCTTTTTTTTTTTAAAACGAAAGCACTGACATACGCTTGAAAAGACTTCATGATCTTGACATCTTTTTAGCTTTCCCATTGACTTATATTTTAAAGGGAACTTCTCATATCACCAAATAATGTTAATCTGCAGATATCAGCCGCCGCCTGAATCAGCGTGGGAGCGATGCGGAGAGGTGAGTATAGTTTATATATAACAGTACAGACCAAAAGTTTGGACACACCTTCTCATTCAGCGATTTTTCTGTATTTTCATGACTATGAAAATTGTAGAATCACACTGAAGGCATCAAAACTATGAATTATCACATGTGGAATTATACATTACACTTTACAAAAAAGTGTGAAACAACTGAAAATATGTCTTATATTCTAGGTTCTTCAAAGTAGCCACCTTTTGCTTTGATGACTGCTTTGCACCAGAAAAGGTGAATGGATGGACTCTACATGCCTGGTTCCCACCGTGAAGCATGGAGGAGGTGGTGTGATGTGTGGGGGTGCTCTGATGGTGACACTGTTGGGGATTTATTCAAAATTGAAGGCATACTGAACCAGCATGGCTACCACAGCATCTTGCAGCGGCATGCTATTCCATACGGTTTGCGTTTAGTTGGACCATCATTTATTTTTCAACAGGACAATGACCCCAAACACCTCCAGACTGTGTAAGGGCTATTTGACCAAGAAGGAGAGTGATGGGGTGCTACGCCAGATGACCTGGCCTCCACAGTCACCAGACCTGAACCCAATCCAGATGGTTTGGGGTGAGCTGGACCGCTCACTGCTTCAATTTTGAATAAATCCCCAACAGTGTCACCAGCAAAGCCCCCCCACACCATCACACCACCTCCTCCATGCTTCACGGTGGGAACCAGGCATGTAGAGTCCATCCGTTCACCTTTTCTGCGTGCAAAGCAGTAATCAAAGCAAAAGGTGGCTACTTTGAAGAACCTAGAATATAAGACATATTTTCAGTTGTTTCACACTTTTTTGTAAAGTGTAATGTATAATTCCACATGTGTTAATTCATAGTTTTGATGCGATTCTACAATTTTCATAGTCATGAAAATACAGAAAAATCTTTGAATGAGAAGGTGTGTCCAAACTTTTGGTCTGTACAGTGTATGTGTGTATATATATATATATATATATATATATATATATATCCTGGTTGCATGATACCCTGTATGAGGGGGGCATGTAACTATGAGGAGGGCTGCATTATATTCTGTGGTTGGGCTGTATTATACTATATGAAGGGGGCTGCATTATATTCTATGGGGGCTGCATTATACTCTATGATGCTTGCTGCATTATATTCTATGGGGAGCTACATTATATTCTATGAGGAGGGCTACATTATATTCTATGAGGAGGGCTATATTATACTATATGAGGGGGCTACATTATACTATATGAGGGGGCTACTTTATATTCTATGAGAGGGGCTACCCCAACCCCTGCTACATAATTACTACCTTATATTATACCCTGATATTAGCACGTTTTACCGCACAATTGGTGATCTTGTATTTATTTCTATGTAGCTACATAGCGGGCCCCAAGAATGATTTTCTCTGGTGGGCCCAAGGTGCTCCAGTCCGACGCTGCTCTCATCTATTCCCAGCTCAATTGGGTTTTACTATTCTTTGTTTTTAATTCATATATATTTTTTAGCCTTTTTCTTATTAGTTTTTTTTGCTTGTCTTTATTCCTGTGGGACATTTGGATTGACCAGGCACCTTTGTCAGATATTTTTATATATAGGTGTCCTTTAAATAATACTTACTACACATGTATTTTGCCCTTCTGTATATTTGTTCACTGTCAGATGCTTTTGTGCACTTGTGCTTGTACTTTTTCACGTCCGTGCGCATGCACGGTGCCTCTCACTTCGTCCTTGCATGGGACCGGGTATATTTACGCTTCCTTGGCACGGTCGTGGAGGTCTTCCCTCTACGCGTGCGCTGGGACGCGTGATGCCCGACTTGCTCATGGTGAGGACCTGGCAGTGATACGGCGCTATGGCGTCTTATCATTGGTCTATCCGTACCTTGTCACTTTGATCATAAAAGGTCCTTGTTAATACATTGTCTCCACTTCCCCTTGACAAAGCGGCCTGTGTGGGCGCGAAATGCGCGTCCGGGTCTTCACCCTCTGTGCTGGCACCAGTGCACACCCCCCTTTCTGGTAAGCCTCCCGTTCTTGCCTTATTCACTGTGATTTGTGGCGATTTGGCACTTTTTTATGTATGTGCCCTAGCGCTTACGGGTTGACTTGCCTATTATTCTCATGTAATCAGTCATATGCTATGACTTATATTTTGACTGGTCACTTTAGTGTGGGTCTGTGTGCACAGGATTTTTGTCTCTCCCCTTTTCTGCACTGATTCTGTGTTTTCCATGACATTTTTGTACTTTGTATTTTGTATTTTGTATTACATTGTTATTGAATAAATTTTCATATATATTTATTACATATAATCTGCTACTCCGCTGTTCTCCTTTTTTCGATTAAGTTTATTGAGTGGAATTTTTATTTGTATGGCTGTTTACCTTTTATCTCCGCCATTTTTATTTAAAAGCTTACCGGGCAGTTCTTGGTTTCTAACCATGTCCCCCTGTCAGTCTGGTTGTTTTTTTTAAAGACCCTGCCGATAACCCCAAAAAGGCCATTTGCACCACCGGCCATACCCGCATCAGCAGGGGTAGCAAAACTACCAACCTAACACCAGCAGCATGATCAGGCACATGGCAGTAATGCACCCAACTTTGTTGACTGAACACCATGCTCCATGAACAGTGTCTGTTGGTGGAAAACCAAACAAACTGATGGATCCTCGTGAAAAACTAAGTTTAAAGAGGAGTGCACCGTCCGTAACTATAAACTCACCCGTGGCACAAGTTTCATATTCACCCATACATATTACCAATAAGATCCAAATGTCACAGTCGAAAATTATTTGTTCTAGTGTAACGAACACTGTTAACCCCTTCCCGACACATGACGCCTACGTTGGCGTCATGAAAACCAGTGGCATCCCGACCCATGACGCCAACGTAGGCGTCATGCTATATATCATGTTCCTGCAGGTCGGGTGACCGGGGTCACTGAAAGGTCACCCGACCCGCAGACACAGGACCCTTAGTGCATCACCACAGTGGGGGTGGCTTAACCCACACATGGCTACGATCGCTCTGATTGGCTGTTAAAAGTGAAACAGCCAATCAGAGCAATCTGTAATATTTCACCAATGAAATTGGTGAAATATTACAATCCAGCAATGGCCGATGCTGCAATAGCACCAATAGATGGCGGTGATCGGTCACCGCCGTCACTATCTGCTCCCCTCCTCCTGGCCTCCGCTGCCCCCACCTTCCGATCCCCCCACCTCACCTTCCGACCCCCCCTACTCACCTCTCCCGGTCCACCGATGTCCCTGGATCCGTCCCGGCGGCTGCCCGGGATTCTTCATGGGCGCCGCCATCTTGGAAAATGGCAGGCGCATGCGCAGTGCGCCCGCCGGCCGGCGCATGCGCAGTGCGCCCTGCAGAGTCCAAAAATTTATTTTGATCACTGTGATAAACTGTCACAGTGATCAAAATAAAAAAAAAAGTAAATGAACCCCCCCTGTCATAGGTGGGGACAAATAATAAAATAAAGAAATTTTTTTTTTCCTATTAGGCCCTGTGCACACGTTGCGGATTTTGCTGCGGATCCGCTGCGGATTTTGCTGCGGATCCGCTGCGATTTGCTGGATCCACGTTTCGCTCTGCGGATCCACAGCAGATCCAGAAACCATGTACAGTACAATGCAAATAAATGGTAAAAAAAAACGCTGTGCACATGCTGCAGATTTTTCAGCGCGGATTTGCTGCGGTTTTAAATCCGCAGCATGTCAATTCTTTGTGCGGATTCCACAGCGATTTTACACCTCTTCCATTATAGGTGTAAAACCGCAGGGAAAAACCGCAGCAAAACCGCAATCTGCGCTAAATACGCAGGTAAAACGCAGGTCATTTTACCCGCGGATTTTAGAAAAATCCGCAAGTGAATCCGCAACGTGTGCACGGGGCCTCAGGGTTATGCTGGGTTCATATTGCATTATGGCAGTCCGTTAGATGGACTGCGTTTCACCGCGGTATAACGCGGTGTAACGCAGTCCGTTAACGCTGCCATTCACCCCATTTGTGTGCGCATCGCAACGCATGCCGTAAAGCGGCATGCGTTCGCGATGTGCCGTCATTCAGTGACGGAGCCTTGGACGCGGGCTGCAGCGTCTGGCTCCGTCACCGCTAGCACAGATGAATCATCGCGTTATGCTATACCGTTACCAGCCCTCAACGCTACGTGTTGAACGGGCTGGTAAAACGCAATATGAACCCAGCCTTAGGGTTAGGGTTAGAACTAGGGTTAGGGTTAGCATTAGGGTTAGAATTATGGTTAGGGTTAGAATTAGGGTTACGGTTAGAATTTGGGTTAGGGTTGGAATTTGGGTTAGGGTTGGAATTTGGGTAAGGGTTGAAATTAGTGTTAGGGTTGGAATTAGGGTTAGGGTTGGAATTAGGGTTAGGGTTGGGATTAGGGTTAGGTTTATGGTTAGGGTTAGAGTTAGGATAAGTGTTAGGGGTGTTTTGGGGTTAGGGTTGGGATTAGGGTTAGACTTGTGGTTAGGTTTATGGTTAGAGTTGGGATTAGGGGTAGGGGTGTGTTGGGGTTAGGGTTATGGTTAGGGTTTGTATTAGGGTTAGGGGTGTGTAGGGGTTAGGGTTGGAGTTAGAATTGAGGGGTTTCCACTATTTTCGCACATCAGGGGGTCTCCATACGCGACATGGCGCCACCATTGATTCCTGCAAATTTTGCGTTCAAAAAGTCAAACAGTGCTCCCTTTATTCCAAGCCCCGACGTGTGCCCAAACAGTGGTTTACCCCCACATATGGGGTATCAGCGTACTCGGGAAAAATTGCACAAAAACTTTGGGGGTCTAATTTCTCCTGTTACCCTTGGGAAAAAAAAATTGGAGACTAAAAAAGTTATTTTTTGTGGAAAAAAAATGATTTTTTATTTTCACGGCTCTGCGTTATAAACTTCTGTGAAGAACTTGGAGATTCAAAGTGCTTACTACACATCTAGAATAGTTCCTTGGGGGATCTAGTTTCCAAAATGGGGTCACTTGGGGGGGTTTCTACTGTTTAGGCACATCATGGGCTCTGCAAACGTAACATGACACCCGCAGAACATTCCATCAAGTCTGCATTCCAAAATGGCGCAGCATTTCAAAACGTCACTACTTTCCTTCCGAGCCTCGATGTGTGCCCATACAGTAGTTTTCTCCCACATATGGGATATCAGCGTACTCAGGACAAATTGGACAACAACTTTTGGGGTCTAATTTCTCCTGTTACCCTTGGGAAAATAAAAAAATTGTGGATTAAAAGATCATGTTTGTGGAAAAAATATGATTTTTTTATTTTCATGCACGGGCGTTATAAACTTCTGTGTAGCCCTTGGGGTTCAAAGTGCTCACCACACATCTAGATAAGTTCCGTGCGGGTCTAGTTTCCAAAATGGGGTCACATGTGGGGAGTTTCTACTGTTTAGGCACATCATGGGCTCTGCAAACGTAACATGACACCCGCAGACTATTCCATCAAGTCGGCATTTCAAAACGTCACTACTTTCCTTCCGAGCCTCGATGTGTGCCCATACAGTAGTTTTCTCCCACATATGGGATATCAGCGTACTCAGGACAAATTGGACAACAACTTTTGGGGTCTAATTTCTCCTGTTACCCCTGGGAAATAAAAAAATTGGGATAAAAGATCATGTTTGTGGAAAAAATATGATTTTTTTATTTTCATGCACGGGCGTTATAAACTTCTGTGTAGCCCTTGGGGGTTTAAAGTGCTCACTCACACATCTAGATAAGCTCCTGGGGGTCTAGTTTCCAAAATAGGGTCACTGTGGGGGGTTTCTACTGTTAGGCACATCATGGGCTCTGCAAACGCAACATGACGCCCGCAGAACATTCCATCAAGTCTGCATTCCAAAATGGCGCTCCTTCCCTTCTGAGCTCTCCCATGCGCCAAAACAGTGGTTCCCCCCCACATATGGGGTACCAGTGTACTCAGGACAAACTGTACAACAACTTTTGTGGTCCAATTTCTCCTGTTACCCTTGTGAAAATAAAAAATTGCGGGTTAAAAAAATCAGTTTTTGAGGAAAAAAATGATTTTTTATTTTTACGGCTCTGCATTATAAACTTCTGTGAAGCACGTGGGGGTTCAAGGTGCTCACCACACATCCAGATAAGTTCCTTGAGGGGTCTAGTTTACAAAATGTGGTCACTTGTGGGGGTTTCTACTGTTTAGGCACATCAGGGGCTCTGCCCGCCCGCAGACCATTCCATCAAGTCGGCATTTCAAAGCGTCACTACATCCCTTCTGAGCCCTGATGTGTGCCCAAACAGTGGTTCCCCCCCACATGTGGGTTACTAGCGTACTTAGGACAAATTGGACAACAACTTTTGGGTCCAATTTCTCCTGTAACCATTGTGAAAATAAAAAATAGTGGGCTAAAAAATCATTTTTTGAGAAAAAAAATGATTTTTTATTTTCACGGCTCTGCGTTATAAACTTCTGTGAAGCACCTGGGGTTCAAAGTGCTCACTGTGCATCTAGATAAGTTCCTTAGGGGGTCGAGTTTCCAAAATGGGGTCATTTGTGGGGAGCTCCAAAGTTTAGGCATACAGGGGCTCTCCAAACACGACATGGTGTCCGCTAACGATTGGAGCTAATTTTCCATTCAAAAAGTCAAATGGTGCTCCTTCCCTTCTGAGCCCTGCCGTGCGCCCAAACAGTGGTTCCCCCCACATATGGGGCACCAGGGTACTCAGGAAAAACTGGACAACAACTTTTGGGGTCCAATTTATCCTGTTACCCTTGGGAAAATAAAAAATAGTGGGCTAAAAAATGATTTTTGAGAAACAAAAATTATTTTTTTATTTTCACTGCTCTGCGTTTATAAACTTCTGTGAAGCACTTGGGGGTTCAAAGTGCTCACTACACATCTAGATAAGCTCCTTGGGGGGTCTAGTTTCCAAAATAGGGTCACTTGTGGGGGGTTTCTACTGTTTAGGCACATCAGGAGCTCTGCATGTTAGGGGTCAAGTTCCCGCTTCTGCACAAGGGGAATCTCAAACCATCCCTACTGCGGTCTCCCATTCGTCTCCGGTCGCAGTGGACTCTGCTCAGCTTAGACATCGGTCCCAGCATCTCGCCCAGTCTAACAGTGTGCAGAGGATTGCTGCTGCATCTCTAGGCTCTGCTGTTGAGGCCAGTACTAGTTAGCGGCGAGCAGACGTCTTTAGGACAAAGTCCTTGATTTTCCCTTCTGAGCATGCCCAGGGTGAGATCTCTCATTGGAGATCAGGGGTCACATGCTCAGGTACTGCAGCAGCTCCTATTGGTCCGCCAGGAAGGTCCTGTGACTACTGGTGTTCTGGAACAGATTCATTGGTCCTTGTTTCTGGCAGGTCTTGTAGCTGTTGCTATAAAAGGGTGGCATGGCTGGGCCGCCATGCGCTAGTGTCAACCATTATATGCTTAGCGCCAGTGTGGTCATGCGTGTGTGTGGTTAGGGCCCGGCTGAAATAAGCCCCTAGAATACCGACTTAATCGGTGAGGAGTTTGGTATGCTAGCTGGTCAGGGTCGGTGTCCTAGATTCCCTAGATTACCGGCATAACCGGTGAGGAGTTTGATTGCCGTATTCAGGGTCTGGCGTTCAGACGCCATAGATTGCGGGTGACTCCAGCGAGGACATTAGCGCATGATCACGTTCTATGTTCGCTTAGCAGTTAACTGTGTACCTGGGTGCCTGACAGGACACAGAAGTTTGTCTCAGCGGCTCTGTGACGTAACAGGGTTCGCTTTCAACGCTAGACTGCGCCCTAGCGTGTTTATTTTGCGACTGAGTTGTGTTTAGTGAGTTCGCACACATTGCCATATAGCGCTGCGGCACTCCTTCTAGCGGCTCTGTGGATTAACAGAGTTCGTACATATTGCCACAGCGCGTTACGGCGTTTATTTTGGCGACTCTGCGGGATAACAGAGTTCGCTTCTTGCGCCATTTTACTAGCAGCAGGCTCCACCTGCACGGTGGACCCCGGGCTGCGAACGCACCTCTCCACATCTTATATTTGGTGCGTTCCGCAGACCCTAACTGTTATGATTTGGTAGCTGAGGAGAGCAGGCAAAAACGGCAATACACCAGAGAGGTTGGAATCTACTGGATTGCAGTACCCTGACTAACCACCACAACTAAAGGCAGCCGTGGAGCGTACCTACTTTGGTCCTAGACGCCTCGTCACAGCCTGAGAGGTTAACTACACCTAAAGATAGAAAGAGGAAAGCTATCTGCCCCGGAGCAGATCCCCAAAGAACATAGGAAGCCCCCAAACATGTAATGGCGGTTAGACAAGAGGAAATACAGACACAGACAGAAAATAGTATGAGCAAACGTTGGGGCAAAATCTACCTGGACAGAAAAGGATAGGAAGGACACTTACTGCAATCCAAAAAACCCTAAAAAATACCAACTCTACTAATTGCAAAAACACCTGAAATCACACGACCTCTACCACCTAAATTAGTTCTCTGGTGTCACAAAACTAAGCCGCAGCCACAGAAAAACTGGAAAAGGCAAATGAACAAATAACAGTGGCTCAGATAAACTGAGAGGAGCACAAGCCCCCGGAGGGGACCTGGCTGACCTCCACAGAAGTGCAGGGAACAATGCAAAAAGCAAGCACAAAAATAAAAGCAGAAAATATCTTATCTGATAGCAGAAGATGCAGGCAAGACTCAGCAAGCTTCCAAGTGAACCAGGAACCACAGTTGAGACAAGAACAAGTGATCACCGGCAACCATCATGGGAGGGAACCTCCCTTATATAAGACCAGTCTGTAACTCCTGATTGCCAATCTTCATTGAATGGTTCAGTACTGTTTGTAACCACCAGAGGGAGCTTCTGCTCAGAATTCATTTCTAACACATTCACAACAGTACCCCCCCCCTTGAGGAGGGGTCACCGAACCCTCATTTGGGCAACCAGGTCGGTCAGGATGAGCTCTGTGATACGCACGGATCAGTCTCCTAGCATGGATGTCCGAAGCAAACACCCAAGAATTGTCCTCCTGACCATAACCTCTCCACTTAACCAAATACTGGAGTTTCCGTCTAGAAAAACGAGAATCAATATTTTCTCAACCACATACTCCAGATTGCCCTCAACCAAAATAGGGTCAGGAGGCGCAGCCATAGGAACCACTGGCTCGACAAACCTCTTCAATAAGGACTTGTGGAACACGTTATGGATCTTAAATGTCCCTGGAAGAAGTAAACGAAAGGAAACAGAATTAAGAATCTCCAAGATCTTATAAGGTCCAATGAACCTAGGCTTAAACTTAGGAGATGCAACTCTCATAGGGATATTTCTTGAGGACAACCAGACCAAGTCCCCCACTTCAAACCGAGGACCATCAGTCCTATGCCGGTTGGCAAACCGCTGGGCCCTCTCCTGAGAGAGGGACAACCTCTCCACTACCTGGTCCCAAATCTGCTGCATACGCTCCACAACAGAGTCAACACCTGGACAGACAGAAGCCTCGGTCTGTCCCGAAGAAAATCGAGGGTGAAACCCAAAATTGCAGAAAAATGGAGACATCAAAGTGGCAGAGCTAGCCCTATTATTAAGAGCAAACTCAGCCAAAGGCAAAAAAGAGACCCAGTCATCTTGATCAGCAGACACAAAGCATCTCAGATAAGCCTCCAATGTCTGGTTTGTTCTCTCAGTTTGTCCATTGGTCTGAGGATGAAAAGCCAAGGAGAAAGACAATTGAACACCAAGTTTAGAACAAAAAGTCCTCCAAAATCTGGAAACAAACTGGACTCTTCTGTCAGACACAATGTTCTCAGGAATGCCGTGTAACCGAACCACGTGCTGAAGGAACAAAGGCACCAATTCGGAGGAGGAAGGCAACTTAGGTAAAGGCACAAGATGTATAATTTTGGAAAACCTATCACAAATCACCCAGATAACGGTCATTCTCTGAGAAACAGGAGGTCGGAAATAAAATCCATAGAGATATGGGTCCATGGTCTCTTGGGCACAGGCAATGGCATCAACAAACCACTAGAGCGAGAGCAAGGCTTGGAGCGAGAGCAAGTCCCGCAGGACTGCACAAATTCCCTGACGTCACGAGACAAAGTAGGCCACCAAAAGGACCGATTAACCAAGTCTCTGGTACCAAAAATTCCGGGATGACCGGCCAACGCGGAACAATGAATCTCAGACATCACACTCTTTTTCCACCGGTCTGGGACAAACAATTTCCCAATAGGGCAGCGCTCGGGTTTATTCTCCTGACACCCTTCCAGAGCCAGTCTCAAATTGGGCGAGATGGCGGAAAGAACTACACCCTCTTTCAAAATAACAGCAGGATCAGATAACTCAGGAGAGTCCGCAAGGAAACTCCTCGAGAGGGCATCCGCCTTAACATTCTTAGTGCCAGGAAGAAAGGAAACCACAAAATTAAAACATGTGAAAAACAAGGCCCACCTGGCCTGTCTAGGATTAAGTCGCTTGGCTGATTCCAGATAAACCAGATTCTTATGGTCCGTGAGGACCACCACCTGATGTTTGTCTCCCTCCAGCCAATGTCTCCACTCTTCAAAAGCCCACTTCATGGCCAATAACTCCCGATTACCCACGTCATAATTACGTTCAGTTGGAGAAAATTTTCAAGAGAAAAAGACACAAGGGTTACTTTTAGAGGTCTCTGGATCTCTTTGGGACAAAATGGCACCTGCCCCAATTTCAGAGGCATCAACCTCCACCTGAAATGGCAGAGAAACATCAGGCTGCCATAGAACAGGAGCAGAAGTGAATCTCTGCTTAAGTTCCTGAAACGCAGAGACTGCCTCAGGAGGCCAATTCACCACATCAGAACCCTTTTTGGTCAAATCAGTCAATGGTTTAACAATAACAGAGAAATTACCAATAAATTTACGATAAAAATTGGCAAAACCCAAGAATCTCTGAAGAGCCTTTAATGAAGTAGGTTGGACCCAATCACAGATGGCCTGAACCTTGACCGGGTCCATTTCAATAACAGACGGAGACAAAATGAATCCCAGAAATGAGATCCTCTGTACGCCAAAAAGACACTTTGATCCCTTCACATACAGAGCATTCTCTCTCAAAATCTGGAACACAGTCCGAACATGTTTCACATGAGAGTCCCAGTCATTGAAAAAAATCAAGATATCATCCAAATAAACAATCAGAAATTTATCCACAAAATCCCTGAAAATGTCATTCATGAAGGACTGGAAGACGGAAGGAGCATTAGTGAGCCCAAAGGGCATCACTAGGTACTCAAAATGCCCCTCTGGGGTATTAAACGCCGTCTTCTACTCATCCCCGTGCTTAATGCGAATAAGGTTATACGCCCCCTGAGGTCAAGCTTGGTAAACCAAGTAGCACTTTTCACCCTGGAAAACAGGTCAGAAATCAAGGGTAACGGATATTGATATTTCACAGTGATATTGTTCAAGAGACGATAATCAATACACGGCCTTAATGAACCATCCTTTTTGGCCACAAAGAAAAAACCGGCACCCAAGGGTGAAGAGGATGGTCTGATATGACCCTTCTCCAATGACTCCTTGATATAAGACCGCATAGCGTCATGTTCAGGTACAGACAAGTTAAAAAGGCGACCTTTAGGGAATTTACTACCAGGCACTAATTCAATAGCGCAGTCATAACTCCTATGGGGGACAAGGATGCAGATTTACTTTCGCTAAGCACATCAGAAAAATCAGTCAAAAAGTCAGGAACATCCTGAGCCTGGGGAGAGGCAGAAAAAACAGGAGTGTTGGCATTAACACATTGGCAGCCTCAACTGGTCACAGACACAGATTTCCAATCCAAAACAGGATTATGAGACTGTAACCAAGGGAAACCCAGTACAATAATGTCATGCAGATTATACAGCACCAAAAATTTGCAACTCTCCTGATGATCAGGTTCAACCCTCATTATCACCTGAGTAGAGAACTGGGGTTTATTCTCAGCCAAAGGGTAGAATCAATCCCCAGTAGGGGAATAGACTTCCATAGGGGTATCAAGGGAAACCCACAACGTTTAGCAAAATCAAAATCCATCAGGTTAATAGCTGCTCCCGAATCAACAAAAGCCTGAGCAGAAAATGTGGACAGGGAGCAAATCAGGGTAACAGTCAACAGAAATTTAGTCTGAACACTACCCAAGACAACTGAGCGTGCAAAACGTCTTCCCCGCTTAGGGCAGACTGAAATAGCATGAGAGGCGTCACCACAGTAGAAACATACCCATTGCGTTTTCGAAACTCATGACGCTGTGCCCCAGAAGCCACTCTATCACACTGCATGGACTCAGAAGCTGGTTCACAAGGCAACACTATTCCACGCATACCTCTACGCTCACGCAAACGTCTGTCAATTTGAATCGCTAATGACATAGAATCATTGAGACCAGAGGGAGCAGGGAAACCCACCATAACATCTTTTACATTCTCTGACAGACCCTTCCGAAAAAGGGCTGCCAAAGCATCATCATTCCATTTGGTCAGGACTGCCCACTTTCGGAATTTCTGACAGTACAACTCAGCATCCTCAAGCCCCTGATTTAATGCCAACAAGGTTTTTTCAGCTTGATCAGTGACATTAGGTTCATCAACATTACTCAAAACAGAGTCCCCAGGTGTCAGGGAAAAAGCCCAATCCTGAGGATCGCCGCGCAGGAGAGAGATGACAATTTGAACCTGCTGTGCTGCGTTCCCTGAGGACTTAGGTTTTAAGGCAAAAAACAACTTACAGTTATTTTTGAAATTCAGAAATTTAGCTCGATCCCCCAAATATAAATCTGGCATGGGGATCCTAGGTTCCACAACCGGCAACCTAGCAAGATAGGTAGCAATACTCCGAACTTCAGTGGCAAGCTGATCCACACGGCCAGACAACTGTGCAAACTCCATTGAGAGAAAAAAAAAATCCTCCTCAGCACCCAGAGAAAAAGAGGGAAAAATGCAACAAACAGAAAAAAAAAAAAAAAATTCTGACAACTACCTTTTTTCTTTTTCCTTTTACTATTTTTCCCTTCTGTTGAGTACCATATAATTTTCAGCTTGGCCGGTGATACTGTTATGATTTGGTAGCTGAGGAGAGCAGGCAAAAACGGCAATACACCAGAGAGGTTGGAATCTACTGGATTGCAGTACCCTGACTAACCACCACAACTAAAGGCAGCCGTGGAGCGTACCTACGTTGGTCCTAGACGCCTCGTCACAGCCTGAGAGGTTAACTACACCTAAAGATAGAAAGAGGAAAGCTATCTGCCCCGGAGCAGATCCCCAAAGAACATAGGAAGCCCCCAAACATGTAATGGCGGTTAGACAAGAGGAAATACAGACACAGACAGAAAATAGTATGAGCAAACGTTGGGGCCCAATCTACCTGGACAGAAAAGGATAGGAAGGACACTTACTGCAATCCAAAAAACCCTAAAAAATACCAACTCTACTAATTGCAAAAACACCTGAGATCACACGACCTCTACCACCTAAATTAGTTCTCTGGTGTCACAAAACTAAGCCGCAGCCACAGAAAAACTGGAAAAGGCAAATGAACAAATAACAGTGGCTCAGATAAACTGAGAGGAGCACAAGCCCCCAGAGGGGACCTTGCTGACCTCCACAGAAGTGCAGGGAACAATGCAAAAAGCAAGCACAAAAATAAAAGCAGAAAATATCTTATCTGATAGCAGAAGATGCAGGCAAGACTCAGCAAGCTTCCAAGTGAACCAGGAACCACAGTTGAGACAAGAACAAGTGATCACCGGCAACCATCATGGGAGGGAACCTCCTTATATAAGACCAGTCTGTAACTCCTGATTGCCAATCTTCATTGAATGGTTCAGTACTGTTTGTAACCACCAGAGGAGCTTCTGCTCAGGATTCATTTCTAACACATTCACAACACCTAACACTGCAAACGCAACATGACGCCCGCAGAACATTCCATCAAGTCTGCATTCCAAAATGGCGCTCCTTCCCTTCTGAGCTCTCCCATGCGCCAAAACAGTGGTTCCCCCCACATATGGGGTACCAGTGTACTCAGGACAAATTGAACAACAACTTTTGTGGTCCAATTTCTCCTGTTACCCTTGTAAAAATAAAAAATAGCGGGCTAAAAAAATCATTTTTGAGGAAATTTTTTTTTTTCTCTGCTCTGCGTTATAAACTTCTGTGAAGCACTTGGGGGTTCAGAGTGCTTACAACACATCTACATAAGTTCCATAAGGGGTCTAGTTTCCAAAATGGTGTCACATGTGGGGTTTTTCACTGTTTAGGCACACAGGGGCTCTTCGAAGGCGTCATGGTGTCCGCTAAGGATTGGAGCTAATTTTCCAATCAAAAAGTCAAATGGCACTCCTTCCCTTCTGGGCCCAGCCGTGCGCCCAAACTGTGATTAATGACCACATATGAGGTATCTGTGTACTCAGGAGAAATTGGTCAACACAATTTTAGGATCCAATTTATACTGTTGCCCATGTGAAAATGAAAAAACTGAGGCTAAAAGAAAATTTTTGTGAAAAAAAAGTACTTTCTTTTTTTTACGGATCAATTTGTGAAGGACCTGGGGTTTCAAAGTGCTCACTGTGCATCTAGATAAGTTCTTTGGGGGGTCTAGTTTCCAAAATGGGGTCATTTGTGGGGGAGCTCCAATGTTTAGGCACACAGGGACTCTCCAAATGCGACATGGCAACCGCTAAATATTCCAGCATATTTTCCATTCAAAAAGTCAAATGGCGCTCCTTCCCTTCTGAGCCCTGCCGTGCGCCCAAACAGTGGTTTATGACCACATATGAGGTATCTGTGTACTCAGGAGAAATTGCCCAATAAATTTGAGGGTCCATTTTATCCTGTTGCCCATGTAAAAATGAAAAAATTGATGCTAAAAGAAAAATTTTGTTGGAAAAGTTAAAATGTCCATTTTTTCCTTCCACGTTGCTTTAGTTCCTGTGAAGCACCTGAAGGGTTAATAATCTTCTTGAATGTAGTTTTGAGTAGCTTGAGGGGTGCAGTTTTTATAATGGTGTCATTTTTGGGTATTTTCTGCCATATAGACCCCTCAAAGTGACTTCAAATGTGAGGTGGTCCCTAAAACAAATGGTTTTGTAAATTTTGCTGTAAAAATGAGAAATCGCTGGTCAACTTTTAACCCTTATAACTTCCTAACAAAAAAAATGTTGTTCCCAAAATTGTGCTGATGTAAAGTAGACATGTGGAAAATGTTATTTATTAACTATTTTGTGTCATATAACTCTCTGGTTTAACAGAATAGAAATTCAAAATTTGAAAAATGCGAAATTTTCAAAATTTTGGCCAAAGTTCCATTTTTTTTACAAATAAACGCAAAAATTATTGACCTAAATTTACCACTACCAAGAAGCCCAATATGTCACGAAAAAACAATCTCAGAATTGCTAGGATCTGTTGAAGCGTTCCTGAGTTATTACCTCATAAAGGGACACTGGTCAGAATTGCAAAAAATGGCAAGATCTTTAAGGTCAAAATAGGCTGGGTCATGAAGGGGTTAAAGGAATGCCACAAAACGTAGATAACCACGACCCTGGGAAACACCAGATTTCTTCTTTACAAGATATAGACAATGATGGTATTGATGACGACTTTGAAATTAACCACATCCACACCAAGAAGATGAAGATCACAGCTGCAAAAAATGTGCAAAAAAGGCCGTGAATGTTTGGAAGCGTAAAGATACCCGGTCCCATGCAAGGACGAAGTGGGAGTCACCGCGCATGCGCACGGACGTGAAAAAGTACAAGCACAAGTGCACAAAAGCATCTGACAGTGACCAAATGTATAGAAGGACAAAATACATGTGTAGTAAGTATTATTTAAAGGACACCTATATATACAAATATACACAAAGCAATATATATATTGTACTAATACATCCATAATCAATATAGGCGTTCTGGGTATGATCTGCATGCTTGAGCACTGGTCACGCCGGAAGATGATATTCGTCAAAGAAAGCATCATATCAGACAAAGGTGCCTGGTCAATCCAAATGTCCCACAGGAATAAAGACAAGCAAAAAAACCTAACAAGAAAAAGGAAAAAAAATATATACGAATTAAAAACAAAGAATAGTAAAACCCAATTGAGCTGGGAATAGATGAGAGGTGGGTGCAGGGGTCTTAATGTCTTAATGAGTCCCTGAGTTTTGCCTCCTTTTGTAAAGTTCCTACCTGCACCCACCTCTCATCTTCTTGGACAAGGAAGTATTGACTGTTAACAGTCTTGCATGCATGGCTGAGAATATGTTACGCTGCCTTTCCAATCACCCTCGCGTTCTCAAAATTTTGGGTGACAGGAAATACTGATTGGTGACACTTCAAGACCCACTCTACAAGGAGTACTTTATATGTCTTATTCCAGACGCAGACCGGTGTACTAAAATGTTAGAGGAATTATTAAAAAAATTTCCATCTGAAAACGCTGGCAGCAGAGGTCACAATTCGTTGGCCAAGCAAGGAGTACAGGTAAGAGAGACACAACTTCAATCCAGCAGAGGCAGTGGAACACTGGCAAAGTTCGGCGAGAGTTTTCTCAGACCCACCCATCGCCCTGACTCTGAAGTTTGGGGGACACACAAGGAGTGGAAAGTTTAGGTAAATGCTGAGGGAGTACCTTGCTGACCATACAAATGTCCTCTATCATTCCTCTGTGCCTTGTAATTATTGGTTATCCACGCTGAACACGTGGCATGAATTGGCTCTCTCAGCCGTGCGCTGTACTCACGGTCAAGGAGCGCACGGCTCCTCGCTCTCTGGCGATCACTGGGCACACACCATCTCGCTAAATGGCAGTACCAATTTTAGTGGCGAGAGCCAATGGGAACAATCCTTTGCAGCGCCAGTGCTCTAAGGATGGAGCACGCTGCTCAGCCTCCTATGCGCTGCTTGTCCACGCCAAAGATCTCTGCTGTTGTGCCCACTTTCTCTTAAGCTGGCCCCCTGCCTCTAGGTCACTGGGTCTGTCTGTCTGCTGCAGTTTGTCGCAGCGCCGGCGCGTTGGGTGCGTAGTGCACTGCCCCACTTGCTGTTCACATGTTCACAGCTGGGGACTCACTCCTGCTTTGCGTTTTTTTTTCCCCTCAGCTTCCGGTCAGGTTCCCTGTCTAAACACGCCCCCTCTTCCTGGGTAATGGGGCCTTTCCATTCCCCTATTCCTTCCCCTGGGAAACAGGGGACGCAGCCTTGACAGTTCCAGACTCAGCGCAGCACAGGTACCCGCAGCCCGGTCATTCTGACCAATCAGTTCTTTAATGTAAGCATCATAAAAGGCATATTCTTCCAATTTTCAAGAGAAAATTGTACATTACATCCAGAACAGTTTCACTTTGAAGGACTTTGTGGTTCATATCAATCCACATGATGACACTAGTCTCATACTTCAAAATTTTGGTGGAAAATCATTTCCCCACTGATAGGTTGTGTATGTTCTGACTTATGTAACATCATTTGGATGATAATAATTATGCATACCTATTTGCTTCACAATATATTCATCTTTTTCTTCAAGGCTTCGGAATATAATGTTGTAAAAGTGAAAGCAATTTGGTGAAGTGTTGTTTTGACTCAAAAGTGAAACTAATTGCCATCTTTAGTATTTCTCTATTCTGCCTGCAGCTAACCACCTCATTGATCTTATTGAGTTGCTTTGGCAAGAAAACAACAGCTCCATCACTACCACGTGCTTTTCCTATTAATTCATCATGCTGTTAAAGTAGAGGAGAGATTAGGGATCTAGATAACAGCTGTGGACTGTAGTCAACATGATACTGTGCCAAGACCCACTGGGGTCTAGCTACCAATTTGACATAGTTTGTGCACAGCTAAACAGAGTTGTCAGAAAAACAAGATTTTGATTCATTAACATGTTGGATGGATTGTCTAGTGGAAACACCCATATAGTATTATTATTATTACTTATTTATATAGCGCTATTAATTCCATGGTGCTGTACATGAGAAGGGATTACATACAAAGTAATAGATATCATTTACAGTGAACAAATTTACAATGACAGACTGGTACAGAGGGGAGAGGACCTTGTCCTTGCAGACCCACATTCCACGGAATAATGGGGAAGAGACAGAAGGTCGATGTGCGGCACTTCGGGTGGTGGAGAGGCGGCAGCTCCGGTGGTTATGTAGTAGTCACATCTACGACAACCATGCTCTCCAATTGACACATCTTGAAATACAGCCAAAATGTCTCAAAATCTCTAGCTTCTGTTCTAGAAAATGCAGGGTCTCCTTTTTGATGTCATCGTCCAACCAGTTCAGTATTAGTAGGTGATGGATTGTCAGAATCCGGCCCAGGAACGCCAGGTTTCAGTAGTTGCGAGTCCTGGCCCATGCTCTTCCACGTGCTTTTGCTCTGGCTCTTACAGTCAAGATTTAATCTAGAAGATTTCGCCTTCATAATCCAGAGACATAGTACAACACCGCCGTACCGTTCACCCTCTGCTCCTCAGACTTTCTATCTGCGCAGTGACTGCCTCTAGGCAGAAGATGATGATGGTGGTAGTATTTGGAGCATTTAAGACAGTCATGAAGCAGCCATAACAACTTGAAACAGAAGTATTTTTCCCGAGATACCACACTGTTCTATATGAGGCCTGTATTTTTGCCCCAAAATAGTGTAGAGAACTAGGGTAACAGACAGCAAATACAGTGGAATGTAGTCCTGAATTGCCACAATTTATAGGCCACAAATACATCAGACGTCTGACAGCAATACTAGACTGTTCGATATGTGGCCTGTATTTTTGTACCCCAAAATAGTGTAGAGAACTAGGGTAACAGACAGCAAATACAGTGGAATGTAGGCCTGAATTGCCACAATTTGTAGGCCACAAATACATCAGACAAATAAAAACAAGGAAGACAAGCTAATGGAGCGCCAGGCTGGCGGTCAACAGAGACATATATTGAGAGGGGTCCAATGCAGCTCCTGCCGGGTGCCTCAAGTGAGGAAAAACAATAAAATGCAGGAAACTCCGGTCACAGAAGAGCTCAAAGGACACAGAAGGAAAAAATAAATAATTTTTTTTTTTTTTTTTTAAAATTTAAATCCACAAAGCGTTTCAACGGAACAGCTCCGTCTTCATCAAGTTGCCACCACCAGGTTGATTTTCCGTCGAAACGAGTTGTGGATTTAAATTTTTAAAAATAAAAAAAATTTAATTTTTTTTTTCCATCTGTGTCCTTTGCGCTCCCCTGTGACTGGAGTTTCCTGCATTTTACAAATACATCAGACGACTGACAGCGATACCAGACTGTTTAATATGTGGCCTGTATTTTTTATTTTTAAAAAAGTCTTTAAAAAATAACCAGACTCGGGAAGACCTAATGGATCACCTGCTAGGGCAGTGGGGATACTCAGTACCAGGCCGCTTCATAAAGGGGAAGTGTCACAGCGGCAGTGACCCGGTCCATGGCCCTGGGCGTCCAATAAAAGTGGAATATTTACAAGGGATAATAGAGTTTGTAATAAAGTGTTCGCGACGCCACCTGTGGTACTCGGCAATAAAAATGTTAGCCGACGCTGCAGATGCAGATATGCTGGGACTGGTGGCGATGCAGCAGAGTTGGTATAGCTCTCCACAGGCAGAGCTTAGTCCCAGGCAGATGTTGGATGTTGAAGATGGTAATGTTGGTAGATGTAGCAGTGTTGGATGGATGACGCAGGAATGATTAGAGGACACAGCTGGGTGCAGTTTCCAAAGCTTTACTCACAGTTCTGGCTGCAGTACAGATGCCCACTTGGTGCCATGTCCTCCAGGTGAGGGTCTCAGTAAACTCCCAGGTAGATCAGGATACATCTTTTCAGGACTCCCTTCAATATGTTCCTCTCTCGGTCATCTCACTGTGCTGACTTTCCACCTTTCCACCTTGGACTTCCTGTCCAACACCGCACAGTCAGTGTCCCAAGCCAGTAGCCGCTGACCTTGTCGGATGATGTCCTCTCTGCATCTCCTTGCTCCCTTATGGCTACCTTTTTGGAGAAGATAACTTTGGCTTGTAGCTGAGGCACCTAAAGATGCCACTGCCTCCGGCTTGCTAGCTGAGTCTTGAAGTTCTCCACTAGGCTAGGGGCCGGTGTCCCTTCTGAGACCTGGTCCCTCCACTATTGGATTGGGCCCCACGGATGGCTGGTGTCTTTTCTATGACCTGGTCCCTCCACTATTGGATCGGGCCCCACGGATGGACTACTCACTATCCGTGCCCCTAGGATCCCTTTTCTCCTTCCAGAAGCTTCTCTCTGCTCCGTTCTTAGTCTAGCTTTCTCTGTCTGGGGTCAGGCTGCTACCAGCTTCAGCTCCCCTCACACTAACTCTGACTCTACAGTCTCTTTCCTGCTCTCTAAGCTTCACTCCCCTCCTTCTACTTTCTCCACCTACCTCCCAAACACTCTTTCCTACCCAGCATGGGATGAGACCATCCTCCCTTAGGGTACATCCAGGGTGCCCAGCTGCTATAGTCTGTGTTGGGTGCAGGTGTTAGAGTCCTAGGTGGTGCTCCCTCCTTACCTGAGAGTGGGGTATCACACCTCTGGATAAGGTGCAATACCTCTGTGGCGACTGAATTCTCAGGGGCGCCACACTAACAGTTGAACTGGCAACTTCCATCATGTTGGTGTTCCGGGGAACGGTTGCCCGCCTTCTCTCTGCAACCACCACATGGCTTCTTCCTGCCTGAAGGAGTGCTACAACTCCCTCCCCCTGTATGCTGCTGTCCTTTCTCTGAATGTCCTCCTGCCAGGTTGGGTCAGTTACTATATCATCCACCACCTCATCTTCCACTTCCATACCCTGGTCCTACTCATGACTTTCCGGCAAATGTGTCTCATTATCGTCCACCTCTTGGGATCGTGGCTGCTTAAATATTTGGACATCGCTACATGGAATCTCATCTTGTACCGCTTCAAGTGGACTGGGCGAGAGGCCTGAATCTATAAATGGAGTGTCCGAGTCTGGGATCAGTTGTCTCAGTGCACTCAGCATGGTGGGAGGAAGGAGGATCAGGGTGAGGAATATGTGGTCCAGATTAATGGCTACTCAGACTTGACCATGTGTAAGACAGGGTGCTGGTGGTGGTGGCCATGTAACTGGAAGTATTATCCGCTATCCAACCAACAACCTTTTCACACTGCTCTGGTTTCAATAGTGCTGTCTTGCTGCGGTCCCCTAGACTTTGGACACTAAAGTCCAGCGAGAAAATGTGGGTGTTTTCTGTGACCCAATTTCAGTTTGCCCATGACCTCGGCCTCGGCATGCACCATCACCATCACATCCACTTCCCCGTCCCTTGCCACGCGACTTGAACATTGTAAATGGACTAGAATATTTTACACGTTCACTACAAATGGCTGAATTTAGAGCGGACTTGTATGTGATACGTGTGCAGGAAAACCATACTTTAAACTATCTGGACTGTAATTAAAAATTGTTTTTTGGTTATGAAATTGGTGTCACTAAGTACCGTAATAGACAGCAAAAACACTAGAATATGATGGCCTAAAATGCCCAAAGTTTTAGAACACGGATGTATGAGCCGTGTCACAGATATACCAGACTGTAAAATATGTGGCGTGTTTATTTTAAAAATGAAATATAGTGTTGTGTATAACTTGAGTAACAGACAGGAAAACACTGGAATACCGGCCTTAAATACCCAAATTTTTAGCACATGGATGTATGAGGCGTGTCACAGTTATACCAGACTGTAAAATATGTGGCCTGTTGCTTTTAAAAAAGCAACAAAGTGCTGTAGATAACTTGAGTAACAGACAGGAAAACACTGGAATACCGGCCTAAAATGCCCAAATTTTTAGCACACGGATGTATGAGGCGTGTCACAGATATACTACATTGTAAAATATGTGGCCTGTTTATTTTAAAAATGAAATATAGTGTTGTGTATAACTTTAGTAACAGACAGGAAAACACTGGAATACTGTCCTTAAATACCCAAATTTTTATCAAACGGTTGTATGAGGCGCATCACAGATATACCAGACTGTAAAATATGTGGCCTGTTTTTTTAAAAATGCAACATAGTGCTGTATATAACTTGAGTAACAGACAGGAACAACAGTGGAATATCAGCCTAAAATGTCCAAACTTAGAGCATGCAGATATATGAGGCCTGGCACGGAGATACCACACTGCCAAATATGTGGCCTGTTTTTTTTTAGTGAAAAATAGTGCTGAATATAACTAGAGTGACAGACAGCAAAAAATGGAATTTAGGCCTAAAATGCCCAAATTTTTAGCACATGGATGTATGAGCAGGGGCGGAACTATCGTGGAAGCAGGGGAAGCAGCTGCCACAGGGCCCGGGCTAGAAGGGGGCCCGTCCCTGCTGCAGCTGCTTCACATACCACCACGGTAGTTCCGCAAGCAGCCATGGGCGTACCCACCGTGAAAGAACCGGCCCCGCCGACAATGAACTGACAGTTCATTGCCGGCGGGCGGCGGGCCCTTTAATCGCGGCGGGCGGAATGTTGTGAGTGAGGAAGGCCTTGCGGCCTTCCATATGCAGCACAGGCGACGTGATCATCATCACGCTGCCTGCGCGCCCTGATGACGTCACGCCGCCTGTGCCAGAAGAAGACGGAGACGAGCGCGCTTCTTCAGAGCAGCGGGGGAGATAGGTGAGTACTGGCATTTTTTTTTTTACGCCGGGCCCGGCCTATGGGGGATTATGCTGGCTATGGGGGGATTATGCTGCCTGTTGGGGGATTATGCTGGCTATTGGGGGATTATGCTGGCTATGGGGGGATTATGCTGGCTATGGGGGATTATGCTGGCTATGGGGATTATGCTGCCTATTGGGGGATTATGCTGGCTATGGGGGATTATGCTGGCTATGGGGGATTATGCTGGCTATGGGGGATTATGCTGCTATGGGGGATTATGCTGGCTATGGGGGATTATGCTGGCTATTGGGGGATTATGCTGGCTATGGGGGATTATGCTGGCTATGGGGATTATGCTGGCTATTGGGGGATTATGCTGGCTATTGGGGGATTATGCTGGCTAATGGGGGGATTATGCTGGCTATGGGGGATTATGCTGGCTATGGGGATTATGCTGGCCTATGGGGGATTATGCTGGCTATTGGGGGATTATGCTGGCTATGGGGATTATGCTGGCTATTGGGGGATTATGCTGGCTATTGGGGATATGCTGCTATGGGGATTATGCTGCCTATGGGGACTACTATGCTGCTATTGGGGACTATGCTGCCTATGGATAGCTGCTATGGGGATATGCTGCCTATTGATGGGACATATGCTGCCTATTGGGGACCTATGCTGCCTATTGGGACATATCTGCTATGGCATAGCTGCCTATTGGGGACCTATGCTGCCTATTGGGGACCTATGCTGCCTATTGGGACCTATGCTGTCTATTGGGACCTATGCTGCTATTGGGGACCTATGCTGCCTATTGAGGACATATGCTGCCTATTGGGGACCTATGCTGCCTATTGAGGACATATGCTGCCTATTGGGGACTATGCTGTCTATTGGGGGATTATGCTGCTATGGAGGGATTATGCTGCTATTGGGGGATTATGCTGCCTATGGGGATCTATGGGTATGCTGGCTATTGGGGATTATGCTGGCTATGGGGGATTATGCTGGCTATGGGGGATTATGCTGGCTATGGGGATTATGCTGGCTATTGGGGGATTATGCTGGCTATGGGGGATTATGCTGGCTATGGGGGATTATGCTGGCTATGGGGGATTATGCTGCTATGGGGATTATGCTGGCTATTGGGGATTATGCTGGCTATGGGGATTATGCTGGCTATTGGGGGATTATGCTGGCTATTGGGGACTATGCTGCTTATGGGGGATTATGCTGCCTACTGGGGACTACTATGCTGCCTATTGGGGACTATGCTGCCTATGGGGATTATGCTGCCTATATGAGGACATATGCTGGGGGATATGCTGCTATTGGGACATTTACCTGCCTATTGGGGACCTATGCTCTATGGACCTATGCTGCCTATGGGGACCTATGCTGCCTATTGGGACCTATGCTGTCTATTGTGGACCTATGCTGTCTATTGGGGACCTATGCTGCCTATTGAGGACATATGCTGCCTATTGGGGACCTATGCTGCCTATTGAGGACATATGCTGCCTATTGGGGACTATGCTGTCTATTGGGGACCTATGCTGCCTATTGAGGACATATGCTGCCTATTGGGGACCTATGCTGCCTATTGAGGACATATGCTGCTTATTGGGGATCAATGCTGCCTATTGGGGACATTTACCTGCCTATTGGGGACCAATGCTGCCTATTGGGGACATTTACCTGCCTATTAGGGACTCTCGCACCAAAACCAGTCTGAGCCTGAGCTAAAAGCGGAGTTGCACCACTATGTGCACTGATGAGGATGAAATTATATGGATTGGCAAGGCTGCAGTGGTGGGCAGTGCAGTCTGTATGTCTCTGTGTGGGCAGTTTTATTGCTGGTATATTGCTTTTGTAGCGCTGTATATATATTGGTATTTTACTAATAGCAATTTGGAATCCCTAGGAAATAATGATATCAAGAAAGAGAAAAATTGCTTCACTTGTGACAAATATGGAACCGAACATTGACCATCTCATTAGCCAAAAGCAGGCCCGTAGTTCCCATTGAAATACCAGTAAGTTTGTTGATTTTTAACTTTACTTGTTCTTTATTTTAAGTATTGTGTTTGTTCCTGTTTTGTTTTTTTTTTACTTCAAAATAAGAGTGTAGTATATGGTGTATACAGGGTCATACACATCGTGTGTGGTATATAGAGTGTAGTATGGTGTATACAGGGCACCGGTGCGATATGAATCGTGTAGCTGGTATATAGAGTGTATATACACTGCTGTATTATACTCTTTTCATATACAGGTTATAATGCCTCTATTCTTTGTATAGAGGTGATGTGCCATGTATAATATATGGTATATACAGCGTAGTGTCGCATACACTGCTGTATTATACAATATACAACAGTTCTAATGCTCCATACCTAATATGCAGGATAATGTACAGTGTATATGATGTAACCTGTATAAAATGCGACATTGGCTTGCCCCCCCCAGTTTTGATCCTGGGTACGCCCATGCAAGCTGCCGGTGGTGTGAGTCTGATATGGGGCCCGCTGCCACCTCCGGCGCCGCTATGAGAGGAGGTGGGACGGGCCCCGAGCAGTCCGGCACTTCCGCGTCATGTGACGTGGGGGCGTGCGCGCGCTCTCACGTCACATGCAAGGCTGGCGTGGTGGTCGTCGGAGTGTGGAGGACGGAGCGGCGCGCGGAGCAGAAGAGCTGGAGGACGCAGTCACCTGAGGATTGGCAGATTGGTAAGTATGCTTGCTGAGTCTGACTCTCTTTTACAGGGACGCGGCAGCCGCAGCTTCCCGTCCCGGCACTTGAGGAGAGGTGGGAGAGCGGAGGGGGGAGGTGTGAGTGTATCAGGGGCCTCAGGCCCCAGGACACAGCAGGCCACATTAGAGGCCCCAGGAAGCAGAAGGCCCCTATTGGGGCCCTATGAAACAGCAGGCCCCATTAGGGGCCTAGGTCCAAAGGAAGCAGCAGGCCCCATTAGGGGCCTAGGTCCAAAGGAAGCAGCAGGCCCCATTAGGGGCCTAGGTCCAAAGAAAACTGCAGGCCCCATTAGGGGCCTTGGGCCCCAGGAAACTGCAGGCCCCATCAGGGTCCTAGGGCCCCAGGAAACTGCTGAATAAGGTAATTATGTTGCATTTTTCTTGTGAAAAGAAATTTGTAATCTAGCCCATAAATTGCTTTCAAAATGGATGATTTATTCAGTAGAACAAAAGTGCGGCATACAGAACAATCTTAGATTATTCTGTATACCGGACTGTTGTTCTACTGAATAAATCATCTGTTTTGAAAGCAATTTGCAGCTGGATTACAAGTTTCTTCACACATTTACTCTGGAGAAAGCCTACCTTCGTCACTACCTCAGTTGCTTCCTGGGAGTTGGTTCTTTTCTGTTATTTCACTATCATTAGTCCAAAAACCTCTAATTTTGGATAATAAAGGTATCTTTCTTAACACAACTTGGGTAGACCGGGATTGGCAACGCGCGGGGGGGGGCCCCATTGTGAAGTTTGCTGTGGGGCCCTGCCGTTCCTAGTTACGCCCCTTTGTATGAGGAGTATCACAAATATACCACACTGTAAAATATGTGTCCTGTATGTATTTTTTTTTTGTGTTCAGTAGAGATGAGCGACTTTGCCTCCGGGAGTGTCGAGTCGGGTTTCGGACCACCCGACTTTCCCAAAAGTCGAGTCGAACGAAATCGGCCGACTATCGGAAAAAGTCGAAGGTCCGACTGAAACTCGACCCGACCCCAATTCAAGTCAATGGGGAAGAAAAGTCGGCAGGGAGTGGAGGACAGTAAACACACATACAGTGCCCATTTCAATGCCAACAACATCAATACTTATTACTTAAGGTTGTCAACCTTAATTTACTTTATAATAATAGTAACTCATTGAAAACTGGGGGTTATTTGGCTAAAGTTGTGGGGGGGCAGGGCTGGCTCCAGGTTTTCGTGGGCCCCGGGCGAAAGAGTCTCAGTGGGCCCCTTTAACACATACCACAATTCATGATGCTCTGATATGGCAGAGAAATATAGGTACAGTACAATGCCAAATATTTCACTTCTTACATTACATGAGTGATATCTATTGTAAATTCTACAATAGCTCAAAAGTTTTCTCATCCACAGCTCGTCTCTGCAGACTTCCATCTTCTCCGGTCTTCTGCACCAACTCTCCACACGATGCCCTTAAAGATAGAAGAGTCATTATACTGCTCCTGAATAAAAATAACTGCAATATACTGTCACCTCACACTTCCCCTCCCACCTCATACTGTGTCCTCTCACATCCCCCCTGTTCACCATACTGTCTCCTCATATATTTACCCCTCACTCTCTATACTGTCTGCTCACAGATACCCGTGACTCCCCATACTGTGTCTGCACACATCCCATCACCCTCACTCCCCATACTGTGTCACACATACATTCACCCGTTCGCTCCCCATACTGTTTCCTCATACATACTCTTCAGTGTCCTCAAATCCCCCCACACACATTAACCCCTTAATCCCATTGGACATAATATTCCATCCATGTGACCTGGTACTTAATTCCATGGACGGAATAGTACGTCCAGGGCGATCAGCTGCGCTCCCGGGGGGAGCGCAGCTGATCGCCGCCGGGTGTCAGCTGATTATCACAGCTGACACCCGGCACTATGTGTCAGGAGCAGTAACGGACCGCTCCCGGCACATTAACCCCTGGTACACCGCGATCAAACATGATCATGGTGTACAGGGGGCACAGGGGAGCATCGTGCAGGGGGCTCCCTGCGCGCTCCCCTGAGACCCTCAGAACAGAGCGATGTGTCACGCTGTTCCGAGGGACTCTCCTCACTGCAGGACCCCGGATACAAGATGGCCGCCGGGTCCTGCAGGGAGGCGGCTTCCTCAGTGCCTGCTGAGAGCAGGCACTGAGAAGCCTCCAGCAGTGCCTGTGCGATCGCAGGTGTGACAGAGTGCTGTGCACACTGTCACACCATTGATCTGACCCCATACTGTGATGTCCCACCCTGGGACAAAGTAAAAATGTTAAAAAAATAAAAATAAACGTGTAAAAAAAAAATTCCTAAGTAATGAAAAAAAAAAAATTCCCCAATAAATTCACTTCTTTAATGTAAAAAAAAAAACAATAAAAGTACACATATTTAGTATCGCCGCGTCTGTAACAACCCGCCCTATAAAACTGTCCCACTAGTTAACCCATTTAGTGAACCCCTTAAAAAAAAAAAAAACAAGTCTAAAAAACAATGATTTATCATCATACTGCCGAACAAAAAGTGGAATAACACGCGATCAAAAAGACGGTTACAATGGTACCGCTTAAAACGTCATCTTGTCCCGCATAAAAACAAGCTGCCATACAGCATCATCAGCGAAACAATAAAAAAGTTATAGCTCGCAGAATAAGCGATGCAAAAATAATTATTTTTTATATATAATCGTTTTAATTGTATAAAAGCGCCAAAACATAAAAAATTATATAAATGAGGTATCGCCGTAATCGTACTGACCCGAAGAATAAAACTCCAATATCAATTTTACCACACGCGGAACGCTATAAACGCCCCTCCCAAAAGAAACGCATGAATTGCTGATTTTCGTTCATTCTGCCTCCCAAAAATCGTAATAAAAAGCAATCAAAAAATGTCATGTGCCCAAAAATGGTACAAATAAAAACGTCACCTCGTCCCACAAAAAATAAGACCTTACATGACTCTGTGGGCCAAAATATAGAAAAATTTTAGCTCCCAAAATGTGATGATTCAAAAACTACTTAAGCGTCTTTTAGCGTGACAGCTGCCAATCATAAAAACCCGCTATAAATAGTAAATCAAACCCCCTTTATCACCCCCCTTAGTTAGGGAAAAATAATAAAATTAAAAAAAATGTATTTATTTCCATTTTCCCATTAGGGTTAGGGTTGGGGCTAAAGTTAGGGTTAGGGTTGGGATTAGGGTTACGGGTGTGTTAGGGTTAGGTTTGTGGTTAGGGTTATGATTAGGGTTGGGATTAGTGTTAGGGGTGTGTTGGGGTTAGGGTTGGAGTTAGAATTGGGGGGTTTCCACTGTTTAGGCACATCAGGGGCTCTCCAAATGTGACATGGCTTCTGATTTCAATTCCAGCCAATTCGGCGTTGAAAAAGTCAAACGGTGCTCCTTCCCTTCTGAGCTCTGCCATGCGACCAAACAGTAGTTTACCCCCACATATGCGGTATCAGCATACTTAGGACAAATTGCACAATAATTCTTGGGGTCCAATTTCTTCTGTTACCTTTGGGAAAATAAAAAATTGGGGGCAAAAATATCGTTTTTGTAGAAAAAAATACGATTTATTATTTTTATGGCTCTACGCTATAAACTTCTGTGAAGCACTTTGGGGTTCAAAGTTCTCACCACACATCTAAATAAGTTCCTTTGGGGGTCTAGTTTCCAAAATGGGGTCAATTGTGGGAGGTTTCCACTGTTTAGGCACATCAGGGGCTCTCCAAACGCGACATGACACCCGCTGACCATTCTATCAAAGTCTGCAATGCAAAACGTCACTACTTCACTTCCGAGCCCCAACGTGTGCCCATACAGTAGTTTTCTCCCACATATAGGGTATCAGCGTACTCAGGACAAATTGGAAAACAACTTTTTGGGTCCAATTTCCTTGTGAAAAATCAAAAATTGGAAAATTGGGGACTAAAAAATAATTTTTTGTGGATTTTTTTTTTTTTTGCTTTTACACCCAGGCATTATAAACTTTAGTGAAACATTTGGGGGTTGAATGTGCTCCCAACAGATCTAGTTAAGTTCCTTAAGGGGTCTAGTTTCCAAAATGGTGTCACTTGTGGGGGGTTTCCACTGTTTAGGCACATCAGGGGCTCTCCAAACGCGACATGGCATACAGCCAATTCTGCGTTGAAAAAGTCAAACTGCGCTCCTTCTCTTCCGAGCTCTGCCATGCAACCAAACAGTGGTTTACCCCCACATATTGGGTATCAGCGTACTCAGGATAAATTGCACAATAATTTTTGAGGTCTTGTTACCCTTGGGAAAATAAAAATTGGGTGAAAAGATCATTTTTGTGGAAAAAATATGATTTTTTTAATTTTACGGCTCTACGTTATAAACTTGTGTGAAGTACTTGGGGGTTCAAAGTGCTCATCATAGATCTAGATAAGTTCCTTAGGGAGTCTAGTTTCTAAAATGGGGTCACTTGTGGGGGATTCTCACTGTTTAGGCACATCAGAGGTTATCCAAATGCGACATGGCGTAAAATCTCGATTCCAGCCAATTTTGGTTTGAAAAAGTCAAATGGCGCTCCTTCCCTTCTGAGCTCTGCCGTGCGCCCAAACAGTGATTCCCCCGCACATATGGGGTATCAGCATACTCAGGACAAATTGGAAAACAACTTTTTGGGTCCAATTTCTCCTGTTACCCTTGGGAACATAAAAAAGTGGGGACTAAAAGATCATGTTTGCGGAAAAAAAATGTGATTTTTTTATTTTCACGTCCGTGCGTTATAAACTTCTGTGAAGCACTTGGGGGTTCAAAGCGCTCACCACACATCTAGATAAGTTCCTTAGGGGGTCTAGTTTCCAAAATGGGGTCACTTGTGGGGGGTTTCCACTGTTTAGGCACATCAGGGACTCTGCAAACTGAACATGACACCCATCAAAGTCTGCTGTTATGTTTCGGTAGCTGAGGAGTGCAGGCAAAAAAGGCAATACACCAGAGCAGTTGGAATCTATGAGATTGCAGTACCCTGACTAACCACCACAACTAGAGGCAGCCGTGGAGCGTTCCTACGTTGGTCCTAGACGCCTCGTCACAGCCTGAGAAACTAACTACACCTAAAGATAGATATAGGAAAGCTATCTGCCCCGGAGCAGAACCCCAAAGACAATAGAAAGCCCCCAAACATGTAATGGCGGTTAGACAAGATGAAATACTGACACAGAAAGAAAATAGTATGAGCAAACGCTGGGGCCCAAACTAACTAAATAGAAAAGGATAGGAAGGGTACTTACTGCAATCCCAGAAAACCCTGAAAAGCACCAACTCTACTAATTTCAAAAACACCTGAGATCACACGACCTCTACCACCTAAATTAGCTCTCTGGTGTAACAAAATCAAAACAGCAGCCACTGAAAAAACTGGAAAAAGCAAAAGTACAAACATCAGTGGCTGAACAAAACTGAGAGGGCAGAAGCCCCCGGAGGGGACCCTGAAGGCCCCCACAGAAGTGCAGGACAAAATGCAAAAATATAGCACAAACACAAAAGAAGAAAATGTCTTATCTGTTAGCAGGAGATGCAGACACGACACAGCAGGCTACAAGGGAAACTGGAATAAAGGATTCAGACCAGAACAATTGATCACCGGCAACCCTGATGGGAAGGTGACTCCCTTATATAAGACCAGTCAGTAACACCTGATTCCCAGTCCTCACAATCTTCACTGGACAGACTAGCACCGCTTGTAACCACCAGAGGGAGCCTCTGCTCAGAACTCATCTCAAACCCATTCACAACAGTCTGCATTCCAAAACGTCATTACTTCCTTTCCGAGCCCTGCGGTGCGTCCAAACAGTATTTCTCCCCGACATATGGGGTATCAGCGAACTCAGGACAAATTGGACAACAACTTTTGGGGTCCAATATCCTTGGGAAAAATCAAAAATTGGGGACAAAAAAATCATTTTTGTGGAATTTTTTTTTTTCACACCCAGGCATTATAAACTTTAGTGAAACACTTGGGGGTTCAAAGTGCTCACAACAGATCTAGATAAGTTCCTTAGGGGGTCTAGTTTCCAAAATGGTGTCACATGTGGGGGGTTTCCACTGTTTAGGCTCATTAGGGGCTCTCGAAACGCGACATGGCGTCCAATCTCAATTCCTTCCCTTCTAAGCCCTGCCGTGCACCCAGACAGTGGTTTTCCCCCACATATGGGGTATCGTCGTACTCAAGAGAAATTGCACAACAACTTTTTCTGTCCATTTTCTCCTTTTACCCTTGTGAAAATAAAAAAAATGCTTGTAAAAGATCATTTTTGTGACTAAAAAGTTAAATGTTCATTTTTTCCTTCCAAGTTGCTTCAGCTCCTGTGAAGCACCTGAAGGGTTAATAAACTTCTTGAATGTGGCTTTGAGTACCTTGAGGGGTGCAGTTTTTAGAATGGTGTCACTTTTGGGTATTTTCTGCCATATAGACCCCTCAAAGTGACTTCAAATGTGAGGTGGTTCCTAAAAAAAATGGTTTTGTACAATTTGTTGTAAAAATGAGAAATCGCTGGTCAACTTTTAACCCTTATAACTTCGTAGCAAAAAAAAATTTGGTTTCAAAATTGTGCTGATGTAAAGTAGACATGTGGGAAATGTTATTTAGTAACTATTTTGTGTGACATATTTCTCTGTTTTAATGGAATAAAAATTAAAAGTTTGAAAATTGCAAAATTTTCTAAATTTTCGCCATATTTCCATTTTTTTCATAAATAACCGCAAATTATATCGAAGAAATTTTACCACTATCAGGAAGTACAATATGTCACGAGAAAACATTCTCAGAATTTTGAAGATCCGTTGAAGCGTTCCAGAGTTATAATCTCATAAAGAGACAGTGGTCAGAATTGTAAAAATTGGCGCGGTCATTAACGTGCAAACCACCCTTGGGGATTAAGGGGTTAAATCCCCCAGCCCCACTCCAAATCCACCCCACACATTAAATGCCCCATCCCCATGCCAAATCCCCCACACACATTAAATACCCCATCCCCATTTCAAATCCCCACACACATTAAGTACCCTCCATCCCCACGCCAAATCTTGCACACACATTAAATATCCCCCATCCCCACGCCAAATCCCCCACACACATTAAGTACCCCCCATCCCCACGCCAAATCCCCCACACACATTAAGTACCCCCCATCCCCACTCCAAATCCCCCACACACATTAAGTACCCCCCAACCCCACTCCAAATCCCCCACACATATTAAGTACCCCCCATCCCCACGCCAAATCCCCCACACACATTAAGTACCCCCCCATCCCCACTCCAAATCCCCCACACACATTAAGTACCCCCCATCCCCACTCCAAATCCCCCACACACATTAAGTACTCCCCATCCCCACTCCAAATCCCCCGACACAAAAAATAACCCCCCATCCTCACTCCAAATCCCCCACACATAAAATAACCCCCCATCCCCACTCCAAATCCCCCCACACATAAAATAACCCCCCATCCCCACTCCAAATCCCCCACGCATAAAATAACCCCCCATCCCAACTCCCAATCCCCCACACATAATGTATCCCCATCCCCACTCCAAATCCCCCATACATAAAATAACCCCCCATCCCCACTCCAAATCCCCCCATACATAAAATAACCCCTCCATCCCCACTCCAAATCCCCCCTACACATAAAATAACCCCCATCCCCATCCCTACTCCAAAACCCCCACACATAAAATAACCCCTATCCCCATCCCCACTCCAAATCCCCCCACACATAATGTATCCCCCATCCCCACTCCAAATCCCCCCACAAAAAAATTACTCCCCCATCCCCACTCCAAATTCCCCACACATAAGTACCCCCCATCCCCACTCCAAATCCCCCCACAAAAAAATTACTCCCCTATCCCCACTCTAAATCCCCCCCACAAAAAAGTACTCCCAGATCCCCACTCTAAATCCCCCCCAACACACACATTATGTCCCCCGCTAATCTTCGGTGTTTCTTCAGCTCCACAGTGGAGCACACTTACCACCCGTGTTCCTCCTTCTGTATGCCGCCGGCTAGTGACGTCAGCAGCGTGATCACATGACCTGATCACGCTGCTGGTGTTGCTCTGACCCGGCGGTCAGAGCTGCAATTGTACTGGCGTCTATATAGACGCCAGTACAATTGATCCCTGGGAGCCAGCACGCGGCAGCTTCTCTGCGCCGGCTGTCAGCTTGACAGCCAGCACAAGGAACCGCCGACTCCCAGGCCGGGGGCAGCAGAATGCAGCTGCAGGGGAGACACTGCGGACCGCTGCATTAGGTGGCCCGACTGCGCCCCCCTGCCGGCTGCTCCCGGGGCACATGCCTCGGCTGCCCCCCCTGGATACGCCTCTGGGAAAGGTTCCCGAGGGAAGAAACTGCAAGATGACCCAGAGACTGTTCTGGAAATTACAGGGGGGGGCGACTATAAAAGGAGTACAAGAGACCAGCAGGGGCACTCGATGCAGAGGCAGACCAGAGACAGGAAGGAGGAACCTGATAGGGAGTGGAGAGAGAGACAAGGTCAGCTGCCATGGGTGAGAAAGCACAGGGACTCACGTGATTGGGGAGAGGACAAACCCGAGCGGAGCAAAGAAGGAGCAGTACTCTGAGACCTTAACTCGCGACTGCCCCGCTCCAGCCCGCGGCCGCGGCCTGTACTCCTCCAGCCGCGACCGCCTTTGCCCCACTCCAGCACGCAGTTGCGGCCTGTACTCCTCCAGCCGCGACCGCCACTGCCTCACTCCAGCCTGCGGTTGTGGCCTGTACTCCTACAGCCGCGACCGCCTTTGCCCCACTCCAGCACGCAGTTGCGGCCTGTACTCCTCCAGCTGCGACGGCTACTGCTTCACTCCAGCCCGTGGTTACGGCCTGTACTCCTCCAGCAGCGACCGCTACTGCCTCACTCCAGCCTGCGGCTGCGGCCTGTATCCTATCCGCCACTGCCACGTTACAGTCTGCGGCCAGGGCCTGTGCGCAGCCATCCACGGTCGCTACTGTCCCGGTCCAGCCTGCGGCTGTAGCCTACACAGCAGAGCCCGAAGCTGCCGCCATCTCGTCTCCGGGAGGAGCGATCTCAATGCCAGGGAATTTCTTCAGGGCCTTTTTCGCCCCATCTGCACCTGGGTGTAACGCCCGAAGCCTACAACAACTCCTCGTTGGCTGGGCCCAGCGACTGATACGCCCCCGAACGGACACCTACCAGACCACAGCTCTGAAGGACGTCAGAGAAGGATAAGTGACACACTGTTCACTGTTGATTATAGTTCTAGGACATTTAGATGGCCTTATTGCAGCCCCATGGTCATCGGCACCTGCCTAATAGCCATTTGCTCAGTTCAAGGTGTATTATTGTATAGTTTCCCTGCGAGGAAAATTATTGTTAGCTTGCTAGTTATACATAGAACCCCCATATAAAGTTTCACTGTATCCCACGTACCTTCGCACACCACATTTGGCGTAGTCGGCAGGATGCAGTCTCCAAGTGCGAGTGGGGAAGCCACAGACCAAGGGGGTGACAGTGGCCCCCGGACCAGCCTGTCGTTGGGGGCCATGCGGAACAACTTGCCCAAGTTCACGACAGTAATACCATGCTGTGGAGCTGGGCAGAGTGAATGCGGGGCTTGTTCAGGATGCACCCCTGATCTGGAGGCAGAGGTGGCCATCATGGCATTGGAGGGAGAGGCCCGGAACTTTGTGATGCTAAGACCTCCAGGACAACGAAATACTTTTGTCCGGATAGTGCAGATCTTGGAGGAGACCCACGGGGACACAACTGATGTAGGGGAACTGAGAACTCTGTGTGACCTCTTGGTGACTGGATTGCGCGACCCCCTGACTAAGCAAGCCCTGCGGGAGCGGGTGCTGGTTGACCTTCTTCCGGGGTAGGGAGTGAGGCCCGCGCACGAGAGCGAGAGCAAAAGGTGACAGCCCCCGTGGGAAAGGCCCAGAGCACTGAAGCCTCCGTGAATGCTATCAGCGAGCCCCCGTGGGTGGGGGAAATGCGACAGGAGCTGGAGAGTATCAGCAGTGAACTAGCTGAAGTGAAAAGAAAGGCCGGCACAATGGGCAACCCACCAGGGCCGAGCATGACAACTTGGAAGCCCTGTAACCAAGCCCGTCGCTTGCTTTAACTGTGGAGAGGTGGGCCACTTCGCCTGGGAGTGCCCTTGGTGGGGGAAGAACCCGCCCTGGCGGCCATTAAACTAGAGGACTCTGAGCCGGGGGGACTCCGCTCAGAGCCAGAACGCACCCCGCGGGGTGGTGGAAGTCTCGAGGATCTAATCGCAAAGTGTCCGCTGGTTTGAGCGGAATTTGAAGGCCGTGCCGTGCGTTGCATGGTGGACGCGGGGTCACAAGTAACCACTATGCCTGAGGCTTACTTCCGGCAGCACTTTCCAGAAGCCACAAGGCCCCAGTGGGGATCCGTGATAAAACTAGTGGCTGTCAATCAATTACCCATCCCCGTCGCCGGAGTAGCATGGATGCAGATCTCGATGTACGGCAAGCCATTGGGCCAGCGAGGCGTGGTCCTGATTCAGGGAGGCGAGTATGATGGATACATCGTCCCCCTGGGCATGAATGTACTAAAAGAATTTGGCAGCCTCCTCCTCCATGAACCTGGGGGCAAGCAATCTTGGAGAAAATGCGAGCTGAACTCTCGGACCTCGACCCGGCCCAAATACATCAGGTGGAAGCTCTCCTGGGCCATTACAAAGAGTTATTCGCCAGCCATGAGGACGATTTTGGGTGCACCACAGCCATTACATATGGCATTCCCACTGAATGGACGGCCCCCATCAGAGAGCGATATCAGCAGATCCCGCCGCAGTTATACCAAGAAGTAAAAACTATGTTGAATCAAATGCTGGCAAAAGGGGTTATCCGGGAAAGCCAGAGCTGCTGAGCAGCCCCCATAGTGTTGGTGCGGAAAAAGGTTGGCACCTTGCAGTTCTGTATGGATTACCGAAAGTTGAATGCCTGCACCATCAAAGACTCATACTCGCGGATACTGACCAACGCCCCTGGAACCTTTCAGCGCCTGATGGAGCGATGCCTAGGCGACCTCGACTTCAAAGCCACCCTGATATATTTGGACGACATTATCATCTATGCCGCCACATTTGAGGACCACCTGCATCGTCTGGGCCAGGTGCTCGGCCAGCTACAAAAGTGTGTGTTGAAAGTGAAGCCCAAAAAATGCCACCTGTTTCGCACACAAATTGAGTATCTGGGGCATGTGGTCTCCGCCAAGGGCGTGAGGCCGTCTCCGGAGAAGGTTGTTGCGATACAGGAGTGGCCTACCCCCAAGACAGTGAAGGATGTGCAGGCCTTTTTGGGGCTGGCTGAATATTACCATCGCTTAGTGAAAAAATTTGCCCGCCAAGCTCGGGCCCTGCAATACCTGCTACGAGGAGTCCCAACCGGTGCTAACAACTGTAAGGTACAATGGCGTGAAACACAGGAAGAAGCCTTCCGAGACGTTAAGGCCGCACTCTCAGAAGCCCCCGGCGTTAGCCTAAGTGGATTTCTCACAACCGTTCATTCTGCACACCGACTGGAGCTTGCACGGGCTTGGGGCTGTGTTGTCGCAGATGCAGGACGGCCGAGAGAAGGTTATCGCCTATGGCAGCCGATCACTTCACGACTCCGAACGCAATCCTGACAACTACAGCTCCTTCAAGATCGAGCTCCTGGCGGTAGTATGAGCCATGGCGGAGTGATTCGCGGAGTACCTAGCGGGATCCGAGGTGGTGGTACGAACCGAGAACAACCCCCTGGCCCACCACGAAAACGCCAAACTGGGGGCCCTGGAGCAGCGATGGGTGGCCAGGATGGCAAGTTCAAATACAAAATCATTTACAAGAGAGGGGCAGAGAACGTCCACGCCGAAGCCTTGTCCGGGATCCGTCACACTGTCCCAGGAAGGAGTCGGGATGAAGAGCTAGAAGGAGAAGAAACGCCGTATTCCTTAAAACCCGCCGAGACCACAGAAGTAGCAAGAGAGCAATCTTGTGCAAAATACACTGGGGGCATTCTTGAGCAATTTCAGGATGAATGGATATGCCAGCAACAAGAAGCCAGCAAAATCAGCGCTCTCCACCGGTGGATTGCCCAAAGACAACTCCCCAATGATGCTCAAAGAAAAACGCTTTCTAAGGACACTGTGCTATTGCTCCGCCAATGGGAAAGACTGGTGATCAAAAAGGTACTATTGTATCGTAAAACAAGCCCACGCGCCGAGCCCACCGCCACCTGGCAGATGGTGGTGTCGGGAGCCCTACTGGCTGACATTGCTACCATCCCCGTTTACAAACCGTAATAGAAGAAGCGTGCCGTACATGCCGCCTATGTGAGTTGACTAAATCACTAGAGCAACGAGCCCCCATACAAACAATTGTAACTACCGCGCTCCTCGAACTGTTAATGGTGGATTACTTAACCATCGGTCCGGCTCACCAGGGATATCAGCACTGCTTAGTCATGGTGGACTATTTTACCAAGTTTGCCGTGGTAACCCCCACCCGAGATCAAACAGCAGAATCGGCCGCTTATGCTGTTATGATCTGCTACAAGCACTAAGGAAAGGTGGGAATTCTGTCCCTACAATAGGACTGAGCTGGATCCCTACGATGTAACGGGGAACCTGATCCTGCGACCAGACCCGCTAAAGTCCTCAGCTAGTCTGAACGAAGACCTATAGTTGCGAGGGAGGAATCCCTACAAGATCTAGGGACTGGGTGAAAAGGTGGACACCTCCTAACAGAAAGTGTAGCAGGGAAAATAAAACAGAAAACAAATACTAAGAGATACTAAGATCTAGCAAAACTGACAGAGTAAGGCACCTAAGCACCCGGCTAGCTTAAGAGTAGATAATACAATGAAGTCCAGCAAGGCCAGAAGGGCGGAACCAGACTAAATAGGGTAAAAAAGGTCATGTGACCAGCAAAGTGAAACAAAACCTAACAAGAGGGTTCTAACAGTACCCTCCCTTCTAAGAGGATCCTCTGGATCCCCTAGGACTTAGGTTTATCCGGAAACCTCTTGTGAAACGCTCTGACAAGTCTAGACGCAGAAACATCATCCGCCCTCACCCATGAGTTATCCTCGGGTCCATAACCCTTCCAAGCGACGAGGTACTGTAAACTCCCTCTATACCGTCTAGAATTTAGGATGCGGGAAATCTCATATTGCCCGTCCTCCACCACCAGGCGAACAGTGGCCGAGACGTCTCCATCTGAGACCTCAGCTTTTTTCAAGAGAGAAACATGAAACACCGGATTAATCTTCCAGGAGGTGGGAAGCTCCAACTTAACAGCAGATTGGTTAATAACCTGAAGCACCTTAAAGGGCCCTACAAACTTGGGACCCAATTTCTTAGACGGAATCCTCAAGCGCAGATTCTTAGAGGACAACCAAACCATGTCACCAATAGCAAACAAAACCTCTTGTCGTTTTCTATCAAATACACTTTGGATCTTTTGTTAGCCTCCTGAAGATTACCACGCACATCAGTCCAAACTCTCTCCAAAAGACCAGAAAAATTCTCCTCTTCAGGTACAGCCGATCCCAACTTGGAAAATGACCCAAACGACGGATGTCTCCCAGTACAACAAAAAAAAGGCGAACAACCAGCAGAAGCGGATGTATGGTTGTTAAGAGTAGTGTTGAGCGATACTGCTCGATATCTAAAAATATCGTATCGGAATGGTATCGCCGATATCACTAAATATCGTCGATATCCGATTCCGATACCGGAAGTCCCATGTAAGTCTATGGGAACAAAATATCGCAACAAAAAAAACCCTTTCTGTCGTTATAATCACAAAATATACACACATAGAATACATATATATATATATATATATATATATACATGTCATTGTGACATATATATATACATGTATTTATAGTTTATACACTTCTACATAGTAAAATAGACTCTGATTCAATTGCCGGGTAAAGCCGTGACATACCCCATAGAAGTCGACGGGCTCGGTGCCGAGTACCCCCAAAACCTCTGGCTCTGTGCGACTCAACTTGGGCGTCATGAACAGGATTCTGTAGCTCGCTATAAGCGAGTCCTGTGTGCCTGAATTGAACTGGTTTTGTGCTTGAGAATTGCTAAAATCATCAGAGAATGTATTTGCCATTTTTCCGCCATATCTGCGTCACGACGAGGCACTGGTGAAGAAGAAGGGGGTGCTCTTAGTGGGTGTACACTCACTCAGTGGCGCGAAAACGATGGCCGACCACTCTAAATGGTACTGCAATGTAAGATCGTGCCCCACAGCTCTGGAGTTCCGCCTCCTCATCCTCCTCAGTGTGCGGAAACTAACACGAAGGTCCCGCCTCACTACAAAAGAGGGGCCCTCTCCAGATGCTAATGACACATGTGACTTGGCAGAGATTGCTAATGGACACGAGCAGAAGTGTGAAGGGATGGAGCAGTCAGAGCTCTCCCCCCACGGAAGCGACCCGATCGCCACGGAACCACCGTTGGGCACCCGGCCTGGAAACCCTCCTACGCTGCAAGAAGCGGAGGATACCCTAAGAGGCCTGGCCCGGCACCGGGAGGAGGTCGCCAGGATGGAAGCCAGCTGGCGTGCCCTAAAACTAAACTTGGAGCGGCGCCAATCCCTCTTACCTGAAGTGTCTGTACCGGAAGGTGAGGCACCCGTTCTAGTAGAGGAGTCCGTGCGGGCATCCCAGCCCTTGCAATGTGATCCGGTTGACGTTGTCGCAGTGGTGGCACCCGTTCCTGCAAAAAACTCTGCACCGGCAGCACCCCAGATCCCGCTGTCTGCCCCCGTCGCTGAGACAGAAGAAGCGACACCCGTCCTCATGGAGGAGGCCGCGCAGGCACCAGAGGTCTACCTGTCTGTACCGGAGCCCCGACTGTCATCTGTTCCAGAGCCGGCTGCTTCCGCCACAGGTGAGCGCCGCCAGGACTGGGGGGCGCCAGGAGAGCTGCCGCAAACCGGACATCGTAAGCTGGCATTTGATGGTGGAGACATGGAGCAGCTGGTGGAGGAGAATTACAACCGGCGTCAGGAGGAAGAGTGGAGACGTTGGGAGCGGGAAGCAGAGCGACAAAGGGAGCAGCGAGAATCCCAAAAGCTTCGGCAACGTCACCTGGAGAAGGACCGGGCAGATAAGGACCGGATGAGAAAAGATAAAGGAACCCTGTGGGAGCCGCGGCGTAAGGGTGCAGTACGGAGCTTTAAATTGAAAGGTGGTTGGGGCTTCATCCAGGAGCCTGGACTTTATTTAGAAGTGTTTGTGACCCGGCGGGACGTGGAGACTCACCTCCCAGAAGGACACCCGGGGAGGGACCTGTTGCCAGGAGACTTGGTGACTTACACCCGACACTGGGGTTACAATGGATGGTACGCCCTAAATGTTACCAGGTGCGACCCCTACTCCCCAGAGTGTCAGGAACCTGTGAGACCCTCGGAGCCTTCAGCCTCCCACATCCAGGCCTCTGCACAAGTGCCCACCCCACGCCGTAAATCTCCCCAGCCTCCCTCAGTGGTCTCCTCAGCAGCCCCAGCTATGGACATGATAACTATAGCTGGCCCGTACCCGGCGCCTGTTAGGCCCCCTGGGGTTCGTTCAGTCCGTGACATAGGGCTCCAGACCCAGAGGGAGATGAAAGAGGTGGCCACACAGACACAGATAGCGGGTCACGACTTGACTGTACAGGCCACACGACGTCATCAGGTCCTGGTGGTCCTTGGTGTCTCGGATGTTTGGCAAGCATCAGAAGAGTACCAGGTGGTACCTGGAACACCCCTGCCAAAGAATTATAAATAACCCGGACAGGGTCCCTGTATGTAAATAGTTAAATTGTTGATGTACCCGGACGGGTGAATGTTCATAAAAAAAATTTTTAATTTAATAAAAAACACAACACAGTTTTCATTACTTTTATTACAGTCTCATCCTGCGACGCCATCGATCTCCTGTAAAAAAATGAAAAAAAAAAAACAGCAGTATACCACCTGTCCGACGCAGTCCATAGTAACGAGTGTCCCACGACGATCCAGCTCTGCTACATCAGAATGACATCAGAGGCAGGCAGGCAGGCAGAGCCTGTCATCCCGGCGCAGCACAGCTGATTACCTGCTTCCCCGGCGGTGACGTCATCGGACTGGTTTACGGCCGGGATTACCCTGCAGTCACTGCAGTTATCGCGAAAAACTGCATGTGACCGCCAGGGAGAAGATAATGGCGGCCATCAAGCAGTCCAGGACGTGACCGCCGGAGATCTTCTGCCAGGTAAGTGCCGCTGACTCCTGACAGACCCAACCGACGGACACCACAGTGACAGTGACAAATCCGATTCCGGTATCCGATATGACGAAAATATCGGTACTCGGAATCGAAAGCCCGATACAGCTAATATCGGCCGATACCCGATATTTGCAGTATCGTATCGCTCAACACTAGTTAAGAGCAAACTCAGCAAGTGGCAGAAACTCAGACCACCCCTCTTGATTATCAGTCACAAAACAACGCAAGAACTGCTCAACATCCTGGTTTTTCCTTTCTGTCTGGCCATTAGACTCCGGATGATATCCGGATGAAAACGACAAATGAACTCCCAACCTGTCACAAAAAGCGCACCAAAAACGAGCCACAAACTGAGGTCCCCTATCGGAAACAATGTCAGTAGGAACACCATTAGTCTGACTATTTCCTTGACAAAGGCCTTAGCGAGAGTCTTAGCGCAGGGCAATTTGATGAAAGGAACCAAGTGACACATCTTGCTAAAACGGTCCACGACCACCCAGATGACAGTGAAACCCTCAGAGGGGGGAAGGTCAGTAATAAAGTCCATAGCCAAATGTGTCCAAGGTGCACTAGGGACCTCCAGAGGGCAAAGCAACCCTGCAGCAGGAGTATGAGAAGACTTAGATCTAGCACACACAGTGCATTGACGCACCCACTTAATGACTTCCTTCTGCCATCCAGGCCACCAAAAACTGCGACCCACAAGTCTCTTGGTCTCAGAGATTCCAGGATGACCTGCCAACCGAGAGTCATGACATTCATCAAACAAATCTCTCCTCAGGGTACCAGGCACAAACAACCTCCCATGCGGCGTGTTAGATGGGGCATTCTCCTGTGCTTTAAGAATCTCATCTTCCAGCACGGAGTCCAAAACAGCAATAACAACCCCCTCTTGCAAGATGTTTTCCTCCTCCTCCTCAGTACCCACCATAGGAGAAAAGCTGCGAGACAAAGCATCAGCTTTAACATTTTTAGTACCTGGGATGTAAGTAACGGTAAAATTAAACCGTGAGAAAAACAGTGCCCACCTAGCCTGACGGGCATTCAAGCGTTTGGCAGCATCAAGGTAGATCAGATTTTTATGATCGGTGAAGACTTGAACGGGAAATTCCGCTCCCTCCAAAAAATGACGCCAGTGTTCAAATGCGAGTTTAATTGCCAACAATTCCCGATTACCGATATCATAATTTAGTTCAGACTCAGAAAATTTCTTTGAAAAAAAAGCACAGGGATGTACTCCATCCGTCTTTGCCTGAGACAACACCGCGCCGACCCCCACAGAAGAAGCATCAACCTCAACCAAAAATGGTTTAGTCACATCAGGCTGCGTAAGGATGGGAGCAGAGCTGAACCTCTCCTTTAGCAACACAAAAGCCTCAATGGCCTCAGTAGTCCACTGAACCGCATCAGCACCTTTCCTGGTGAGATCGGTCAGAGGTTTGGCAATCACAGAAAAATCTTTTATGAATTTTCTATAATAATTGGCGAACCCCAAAAACCTCTGTATTGATTTCACACCAATAGGTCTAGGCCATTCCTGCACAGCTTGCACTTTCACCGGGTCCATCTCAAAACCTTCACTGGAGACAATGTAGCCCAAAAAACTAAGTCTCTGTACAGCGAACTCACATTTTTCTAGTTTGGCAAAAAGTGAATTATCACTCAGTAACTGTAATACTTCACGCACACTCCTCCAATGAGACTCCAAATCCGGTGAATAAATCAAAATGTCATCCAAATACACAACCACACTTCTGCCGATCAAAGGTCTAAGGATGTCATTAATAAGATTCTGAAAAAATGCCGGAGCACTGGAAAGTCCAAAAGGCATGACCAGATTCTCAAAATGACCCAGTGGAGTGTTAAACGCAGTCTTCCATTCATCCCCCTCCTTCATGCGCAACAAATTGTATGCCCCTCGAAGATCAATTTTCGAGAACCACTTGGCCCCCACTAATGGTTAAACAAATCAGGAATCAATGGCAGTGGGTAAGGATTGCGTACAGTAATCTTATTAATCTCACGAAAGTCTAGACAAGGCCTTAAACCGACGTCCTTTTTTTTAACCCCTTCACCCCCAAGGGTGGTTTGCACGTTAATGACCGGGCCAATTTTTACAATTCTGACCACTGTCTCTTTATGAGGTTATAACTCTGGAACGCTTCAACGGATCTTCGCGATTCTGAGATGTTTTCTCGTGACATATTGTACTTCATGTTAGTGGTAAAATTTCTTCGATATAACTTGCGTTTATTTTTGAAAAAAACGCAAATATGGCGAAAATTTTTAAAATTTTGCAATTTTCAAACTTTGAATTTTTATTCCCTTAAAACAGAGAAATATATCACACAAAATAGTTAAGAAATAACATTTCCCACATGTCTACTTTACATCAGCACAATTTTGGAACCAAAATTTTTTTTGTTAGGAAGTTATAAGGGTTAAAAGTTGACCAGCGATTTCTCATTTTTACAGCAAAATTTACAAAGCCATTTTTTTTAGGGACCACCTCACATTTGAAGTCACTTTGAGGGGTCTATATGGCAGAAAATACCCAAAAGTGACACCATTCTAAAAACTGCACCCCTCAAGGTACTCAAAACCACATTCAAGAAGTTTATTAACCCTTCAGGTGCTTCACAGTAACTAAAGCAACGTGGAAGGAAAAAATGAATATTTTACTTTTTAGCCACAAAAATTATCTTTTACAAACTTTTTTTTTATTTTCACAAGGGTAAAAGGAGAAAATGGACAGATAAGGTTGTTATGCATTTTCTCCTGAGTACGCCAATACCCCATATGTGGGGGAAAACCACTGTTTGGGCACACGGCAGAGCTCGTAAGGGAAGGAGCGACGTTTGACTTTTTCAAACTAAAATTGGCTGGAATTTAGATTGGATGCCATGTCGCGTTTGGAGAGCCCCTGATGCGCCTAAACAGTGGAAACCCCCACAAGTGACACCATTTTGGAAACTAGACCCCCTAAGGTACTTATCTAGATCTGTTGTGAGCACTTTGAACCCTCAAGTGTTTCACAAAAGTTTATAAAGCCTGGGTGTGAAAAAAAAAAAAAATCAATTTTCCACAAAAATGATTTTTTAGTCCCAAATTTTTGAATTTTCCCAAGGAAATTGGACCCCAAAAGTTGTTGTCCAATTTGTCCTGAGTACGCTGATACCCCATATGTGGGGGGGGGAAACTGTTTGGGCGCACGGCAGGGCTTGGAAAGGAAGTAGTAACGTTTGGAATGCAGACGTTAATGGGGTCATGTTCCGTTTGCAGTGCCCCAGATGAGCCTAAACAGTGGAAACCCCCCACAAGTGACCCCATTTTGGAAACTAGACCCCCTAAGGAACTTATCTAGATCTTTGGTGAGCACTTTGAACCCCCAAGTGCTTCACACAAGTTTATAATGCCCGGGCATGAAAATAAAAAATCCTATTTTTTTCCCACAAAAATTATCTTTTAGTCACTAATTTTTTATTTTCCCAAGGGTAACAGGAGAAATTGGACCACATAAGTTGTTGTACAATTTGTCCTGAGTACGCTGATACCCCATATGTGGGGGGGAACCACTGTTTGGGCGCACGGCAGAGCTCGGAATGGAAGGAGCACCATTTGACTTTTTCCAACCAAAATTGGCTGGAATTGAGTTTGGATGCCATGTTGCATTTGGAGAGCCCCTGATGTGCCTAAACAGTGGAAACCCCCCACAAATGACCCCATTTGGGAAACTAGACCCCCTAAGGAACTTATCTAGATTTTTGATGAGCAATTTGAACCCCCAAGTGCTTCACACAAGTTTGTAACGTAGAGCCGTAAAATTTAAAAATCATATTTTTTCCACAAAAATGATCTTTTCACCCCAATTTTTATTTTTCCAAGGGTAACAAGACTCCAAAAGTTATTGTGCAATTTGTCCTGAGTGCGCTGATACCCAATATGTGGGGGTAAACCACTGTTTGGGTGCATGGCAGGTTTGGAAGGGAAGGGGTCGACTTTTAACGAGAATGGTGGAGCACATTTGGAGAGCTCCTGATCTCCTAAACAGTGGAAACCCCCAAAATGACCCATTTTGGAAATAGACCCTCAAGGAACTTATCTAGATGTGTGGTGAGCACTTTGAACCCCCAGTGTTCACAAAGTTTATAACGACAGCCGTAAAATAAAAAATCTTTTTTTTTTTACAAAAATGATTTTTTCGCCCCCAATATTTTATTTTCACAAGGGTAACAGGAGAAATTGGACCCCAAAAGTTGTTTTCCAATTTGTCCTGAGTACGCTGATACCCAATATGTGGGAGAAAACTACTGTATGGGCGCACGTCAGGGCTCGGAAGGGAAGTAGTGACGTTTTGGATTGCAGACTTTGATGGAATGGTCTGGGTGCGTCATGTCGCATTTGGAGAGCCCCTGATGCGCCTAAACAGTGGAAACCCCCCACAAGTGACCCCATTTTGGAAAATAGACCCCACAAGGAACTTATCTAGATGTGTGGTGAGCACTTTGAACCCCGAAGTGCTTCACAGAAGTTTATAACGCACAGCCGTAAAAATAAAAAATCTTTTTTTTTTTTTGCAAAAATGATTTTTTCGCCCCAATATTTTATTTTTACAAGGGTAACAGGAGAAATTGGACCCCAAAAGTTGTTGCCCAATTTGTCCTGAGTACGCTGATACCCAATATGTGGGAGAAAACTACTGTATGGGTACACGTTGGGGCTCGGAAGGGAAGTAGTGACGTTTTGGATTGCAGACTTTGATGGAATGGTCTGGGGGCGTCATGTCGCATTTGGAGAGCCCCTGATGCGCCTAAACAGTGGAAATCCCCAACAAGTGACCCCATTTTGGAAAATAGACCCCACAAGGAACTTATCTAGGTGTGTGGTGAGCGCTATGAAGCCCCAAGTGCTTCACAGAAGTTTATAATGTACAGCCGTAAAAACAAAAAAATATTTTTTTTTGTACAAAAATGATATTTTCGCCCCCAGTTTTTTATTTTCCCAAGGGTAACAGAAGAAATAGGACAAATTGCACAATAACTCTTGGGGTCCAGAGTACGCTGATACCCCATATGTGGGGATAAACTACTGTTTGGACGCATGGCAGAGCTCAGAAGTGAAGGAGCACCGTTTGACTTTTTCAACGCAGAATTGGCTGGAATTGAGATCAGACGCCATGTCACATTTGGAGAGCCCCTGATGTGCCTAAACAGCGGAAACCCCCCAATTCTAACTCCAACCCTAACCCCAACACACCCCTAACCCTAGTCCCAACCCTAACCACAAACCTAACCCTAACACACCCCTAATCCCAACCCTAACCCTAATCCTAACTTTAGTGCCAACCCTAACCCTAACTTTAGCCGCAACCCTAACCCTAACCCTAATGGGAAAATGGAAATAAATACATTTTTTTAATTTTATTATTTTTCCCTAACTAAGGGGGTGATAAAGGGGGGTTTGATTTACTATTTATAGCGGGTTTTTATGATTGGCAGCTGTCACGCTAAAAGACGCTTTTTATTGCAAAAATAGTTTTTTGCATCGCCACATTTTGAGAGCTATAATTTTTGCATATTTTGGCCCACAGAGTCATGTGAGGTCTTATTTTTTGCGGTACGAGTTGACGTTTTTATTTGTACCATTTTTGAGCAGGTGACATTTTTTGATCGCTTTTTATTTCGATTTTTGGGAGGTTAGAATGAACAAAAATCAGCAATTCATGAATTTCTTTTGGGGGAGGCGTTTTTATTGTTCCGCGTGTGGTAAAATTGATAAAGCAGTTTTATTCTTCGGGTCAGTACGATTATGGCGATACCTCATTTATATCATTTTTTTATGTTTTGGCGCTTTTATAGAATAAAATCAATTTTATATAAAAAAAAGAATTATTCTTACCGTTAATTCGGTTTCTAGTAGCATTCCACGACAGCATAGGAGGATGTCTCCTTTCCCTATTGGGGGACAGGAACACAGAGAGGTTAAAAACCCCTCCCACCTCCCATTCGTCAGTGTTTTACCACCACATTTAGGAACGGTTACCTTTAGTACTCTTAGAACTTAATCCAAGAATTTCGGGAGGGAATTGGTGCTGTCGTGGAATGCTACTAGAAACCGAATTAACGGTAAGAATAATTCTTTTTTCTCCAGTAGCCTTCCACGACAGCATAGGAGGTATACCAACCAATTCAATTTTAAGGGGGGGTTATGGCCTGGAGGACTTTCCGGCCAAAGACTAAATCTCGATTGGCCCAGAAGTCCAATCTGTAGTGTTTCGTGAAGGTATGCAGGGAAGACCAAGTTGCAGCCCTGCAAATCTGCTCGGACGAAGCTCCAGCTCTTTCAGCCCAGGAAGCTGCCATGGACCGGGTTGAGTGGGCCTTTAGGGCCGCTGGCGGATCTAAATTCTGGACTAGGTATGCCTCTGTTATGGCTTTCCTTATCCAGGCGGCAATCGTGTTTTTCGCCACTTTTTTACCTCTATTTTTACCGTATAAGTGTACAAAGAGGTTCTGGTCAACTCTAAAGGATGATGCAAGTTCTAAGTAATGAAGAACGATTCTTCTGACATCCAGCGTGTGGAACTCTTGTTCTCTAGGGTTCGCTGGGTTCTGACAGAACGAAGGCAAAATTATGTCTTGCGAGCGATGAAAGTCTGATACCACTTTGGGTAGAAATGATGGATCAGGGTGAAATGTAATAGAGTCTTCTTTTATAGACAGATAGGGTTCTCTAATTGAGAGAGCCTGTAACTCCCCTACCCTTCTGGCTGTAGAAATGGCAATTAGAAAGGCAGTTTTACATGAAAGTAGGTAGGGGGAACATGAGGTTAGAGGTTCAAAGGGAGGTCCTGTGAGTCCTTTGAGCACTATGTTTAGGTCCCAAGGTGGAACAATGGACTGTTTCTTAGGGTGCAGTCTGAGAGCCGAGATCATGAATCTTTTAATCCATTTATGGTATGCTAAGTCCTGGTCGAATACCGAACTTAGCGCGGACACCTGGACTTTTAACGTGTTTGGCTTGAGACCTAGGTCCAAGCCTTTTTGTAAAAAATCCAAAATCTTAGAAATGTTGGGACGAAGCGGGTCTGGCGTATCAGGATAATACCAGGAGGAAAACTTTTTCCATATTTTACTGTAAATAGCATTAGTTACTGGTTTCCTGGATTTTTGTAAAGTAACGATTACTTGATCCGAAAGACCCTTTGTTCTGAGGACCTGGGCTTCAACAACCAAGCTGCTAGATTGAGCCTTCGAGGATCTGGATGATGAAGATGACCCTGTTGGAGGAGATCGCTTTCCGGTTGTAGAAAAATTGGTCCTTCCATCCGAAGTTGTAGTAAGAGGTGGAACCAACTTCTTTTTGGCCACATCAGAGCCACTAAAATGACCAGAATTTGATCGTCCAGAATTTTCCGCAGAGTTCTTGCTAGTAGAGGTATCGGAGGAAACACATAGGCCAGCCGAAATTTCCAGGGATGATTGAAGGCATCCACTCCTTGACACCCATCCCCTGGATTTAGGGAAAAAAATGTTTTGACCTGGGCATTTTGGCCCGAAGCCATCAGGTCTACCTCGGGAAGACCCCACATTTCTGTGAGTGAGGTGAAGATTTTCCTCTTCAGACTCCATTCCCCTGGCTGTATGTCTTGGCGGCTCAGAAGGTCTGCCTGGGAATTTTCTGAACCCTTTAAATGTATCGCTGATAGTGAAAGAAGATGGGATTCTGCCCAGTTGAGGATAAGGTTCGAAACGGTCCTCAGACAGTTGAATTTGGGGCTTCCTTGGTGTTTGAGGTGAGCCACCGTGGTCATGTTGTCCGAGAGGACTTTGACATGATGTCCCGAAATTAGAGAACCTGCTGCCTGGAAGGCTTTGTATACTGCCTTTAGTTCCCTGTAGTTGGAGGATCTGAGGCTGTCTTGCTGACTCCATAGTCCCTGGAAGGGAATTTGTAGAATTACAGCGCCCCATCCTCTCGAGCTTGCGTCTGTAGTTACTGTTAACAATGGAGTCTGAATCCAGTCTATCCCTTTGCGCAGGTTTGATGGATTTGTCCACCAGACTAGGGAGGCATTGACATTCCCTGGTGTCAGAATCTTCTTGTTCAACAAAGCTGTGTTTCCATTCCAATTCTTTAGAATGTGCGCCTGTAGAATTCTGGAGTGGGCTTGGGCCCATGCCACCGATTGTATGCAGGCCGTCATGGAACCCAACAGGGACATGGCTGTTCGCAGCGTAGGGGTTCTCTGCTTCCTGAAGGACAAGGCTTTGGTTATCAGGATTTGGCAGTGGTCGTCCGGCAGACAAGATCTTTGATTCTCTGAGTCTAAAAGAATTCCAAGAAATCTTATCACTTTTGAGGGTTGGAGCTGAGACTTCTTTAAGTTCACGATCCACCCTAAGTTCTGCAGGATGTGTAAAGTTTTGGCTACCCGTAAATCGAGGGTCTCGGCTGAGGGACCGATGATTAACAGGTCGTCCAGATAAGGGACTATAGCTACATCCTGCTCCCGGATATGCGCCACTGCTTCCGAAATAATTCTTGAAAATACTCTTGGAGCTGAAGAGATCCCGAAGGGAAGCACAGTGAATTGATAATGTACTGTTTCGAGACCTAGCTGGACTGCAAATCTCAGATACTTCTGATGAAGAGGGTGTATCGGGATGTGGAAATAGGCGTCTTTGAGATCTATGGTTGCCATGAACGAGTGAGGAGTTATCAGGGGAATTGCTGATTTTACGGATTCCATCTTGAACCTCTGATAGGTTACTGATTGGTTGAGGGTTTTCAGGTTTATTATAACCCTTGCCTTCCCTGATGGTTTCTTCACCATGAAGATACGGGAGTAATGGCCTTTTCCTCGTTCGTTCGACGGAACTGGTGAAATTGCACCGGAGGCTATCAATCGTCGCAACTCCGTAGCAACTAGGGTTTGATTCTCCTGCGAAGGAAGGGAGGTTACTCTGAACAATGGAGGAGGGGAAGTCTCGAAATCTATCAGAAGACCTTCTTTTAATACATTTAGTACCCAGCGGCTGTTGGTAATTTTTTGCCAACTGTGCCAAAATCTCGAGAGTCTCCCCCCCACCGGCTCGGAGTCATTGTTTTTCTTGTTGTCCCTGATTGGGTACAAGGATGTTTTTAGGCTTCCCCTTGGTATGTATACTCCATCTTCCTGTCTTCCCCTTACCCCTATACTGAGGGGGTTGAGTCTGGAAGGGTCGAAAAACACGCTTTTTCGGAGGTCTTTGCTCTGGAAGAGCTTTCTTTCTATCAGTGGCTTTCTCCAAGATTTCGTCCAGGACCGGCCCAAAAACGTAGTCCCCCTTGAAGGGGATGGAGCACAGTTTTATTTTGGAGGTGACATCTCCACTCCACATTTTGAGCCAGAGCGCTCTCCGAGCTGAGTTTGTTTGGACCAAATTTCTTGCCGCAATACGAATGGACTCCATTGAGGAATCAGCTAGGAACCCCGCTGCCTTATGGAGAATAGGCAGGGAGTCTAATATATCAGCTCGCGGAGTACCCTGGGAAACGTGGTTTTCCATTTCCTGGAGCCAGCGATGGAGAGATCTGGCAACGTAGGTGGACGCTATATTACATTTCAGGGATGAAGTGGAGGTGTCCCAAGATTTTTTGAGGAGACTTTCAATCTTCCTATCCATGGGGTCCTTTAACTGAGACGAATCCTCAAAAGGAAGTACGTCTTTTTTGCCACTCTTGCCACTTGGGAATCCACCTTGGGAATATCCCACTTGATTAAATTTTTATCAAGTGGAAAACGATTTTTCAATTCTGCAGGGGCCGTGAGACGTTTTTCCGGAAGGTCCGATATGCTTTTATGCACTGGAAAACCTACCGACCTCTCCACATGAGACCCGCCAAAGAATTCATCCTGTATTGAATGAGAAACTGGTTGGTCTTCTAACCCCATGGTACTCCGCACAGCATTTACGAGCTCTTCAGTATATTCGGAGGAAAACAGAAATTTCCTGATTTCCGCCACATTATGTAGTAAGGGATTTTCCCATTTAGATGAGGATGATCCTTGTGAAAGTCGAATCTGAATCTGAAACCTCTGGCTGGAATTTCCTCTTTTTTGAGGGAGGCGGACCAGGTGAGGGTGGATTAGGCGGTGGAGATGTTAATGCGGCTATGGAGGTTTGAACCTCCTGTTTAATTAGGACACGCATTTCCTCTAATAGCGAGGGGTGCTCTGCTCTGACCACCTTGTCAGTACATTTTTGGCAGAGCTTTTTATCCCAATTCGGTGGTAATTTTAGTGAACACATAATGCATTTATTTCTTTTTACTGAGGATCTCTGGATGGAACCTTCTCCCTAAAATTAGAGGGAGAGGGGTATATTTTACAAAAGTACCAGGAGCCTCTTAAAGGGGGACCCATCCCAATACCTACAGTAGCTGGGGGAGCGCTGGGCTCTGCAGCTGCAGGGCTGGACGTCTCCATAGCGGGTTTCAGCCGAAAGGGCGCTTACCTGCAGACGTCTTCTGGCAGCTTTATATACGACTGTATAGCGGCTGCCCAGCGCTTCAATATCCCCCTCCCCCTCCGGTCCCAGCACAGGCCAATGGAGCGAGTGCCTGCGTTTGCTCGGAAATCACCAGGGCTTCCATGTGGAGTGTATGACCCGGAAGTGTCCAGGAGCCTCTGCCTCCACTTCCGGGTCAGGCGACGCGCAAGGAGGGGGAGACGCCGGAGCGCTGCGGGAGGCCTCCGGCGGGGGGAGCCGGCACGCTTTACCCCCTGAGAGGGCGCAGGGAAGCCGGCTCAAAGTGGTCCCGAATCCAGGAGACGGGAGCAGGACCGGAGGAGGGAGGCGCGAGGCCCCGACCACCGCTGCCCGGCAAGAGGGTGAAGATTCCCTGCTCCTAAGGTACTGCTGCAAAAAAGCCGGCCACGCAGCATACGATGATCTCTCCGTGCCCCAAGGGGGACAGGAATACACTGACGAATGGGAGGTGGGAGGGGTTTTTAACCTCTCTGTGTTCCTGTCCCCCAATAGGGAAAGGAGACATCCTCCTATGCTGTCGTGGAAGGCTACTGGAGAAAATAATTATTTTTGCATCGCTTTATTCTGCGAGCTATAACTTTTTATTTTTTCGCTGATGATGCTGTATGGTGGCTCGTTTTTTGCGGGACAAGATGACGTTTTCAGCGGTACCATGTTTATTTATATCGGTCTTTTTGATCGCGCGTTATTCCACTTTTTCTTCGGCGGTATGATGATAAAGCATTGATTTTTTGCTTCGTTTTTTTTTTTTTTTTTAAGGGGTTCACTAAAGGGGTTAACTAGTGGGACAGTTTTATAGGGGGGGTCGTTACGGACGCGGCGATACCAAATATGTGTACTTTTATTGTTTTGTTTTTTTTATTTACAGGAAGAAATGAATTTATTGGGGAATATATATTTTTTTTTTATTTATTTTGGATTTTTTTTTATAACATGTTTATTTTATTTTTTTAACTTTTTTACTTTGTCCCAGGGTGGGACATCACTGTATTTTATCAAATCGCTGGTGTGACAGTGTGCACAGCACACTGTCACACCAGCGATCGCTCAGGCAGTGCAGCAGGCTTCTCAGTGCCTGCTCTCAGCAGGCACTGAGGAAGCCGCCTCCCTCCAGGACCCCGGCGCCATCTTGGATCCGGGTCCTGGGAGGGAGGAAGCCCTCAGAACAGCGCGATCACATCGCGCTGGTCTGAGGGTCTCAGGGGGGCGCGCAGGGAGCCACCACCCTGCGCGATCCTCCCCTGTGCCCCCAGTACACCGCGATCATGTTTGATCGCGGTGTGCTGGGGGTTAATGTGCCGGAGCGGTCCGTGACCGCTCCTGACACACAGTCACAGGTGTCAGCTGTGATAATCAGCTGACACCCGGCGGCGATTAGCTGCGCTCCCCTCAGGAGCGCAGCTGATCGCCTATGACGTACTATCCCGTCCATGGGCAGAATGGCACGGGTTTTATGGACGGGATAGTACGTCTAATGTCAGAGAGGGTTAACAAAAAAAAATCCAACCGCCACAGGAGATTTGGAAGGCCTAATGTGACCGGCAGCCAAGCTTGTCTGTATGTATTCCTCCAAAGCCTTTCTCTCAGGAATAGTCAAATTAAATAAGCGACTTTTAGGAAGAGTCGCTCCAGGGACAAATTCAATTGCACAATCATAATCTCTATGAGGAGGCAATACCTGCGATTCTTTATCAGAAAAAAATTTCCAAAAATCCTGAATAGGTACAGGTAACTCCCCCTTAACTACAGCAGCAATACGCCCGTTACAACACTTGTCATAACAATTGGGACTCCAGGACTTAATTTCATTGGTAGACCAATCCAGTACCGGATTGTGCAATTTTAACCAGGGTAACCCCAAAATCACCGGTGAGGGCAAATTATTCAAAACCACCAAATCCAAATTCTCTTGATGAACACCATTAATAGTAAGAGGAAATTCACAGATATGGTGAGTAACATTTTTCAAGTGAGAACCATCCACAGCCACCACATTAATAGGGGAAGACAGAAGTTTGGGTTTTAATTTTAGTTTTTCCAAAAATTTCCCATCAATCACATTGAGAGTTGAACCACAATCCACAAATACCCGAAACTCCATTAATTCCTCCTCAACAGCAGTGGTAGCAGAAAGAAAGACACCTTTATTGTTTAAACAAGCTATCGGGCGAAACTGACCTCATTTTTTTTTCTCTCTTTATTCATTCGAAGCGCACAGTTCTTAATAAAATGCTCCGATTTACCACAGTAGAAACACAAGCCCTTAGCAAATCTGCGTTCTTTTTCCCGAGAGTGAAGTGTCATTGCTCCAATTTCCATCGGCTCTGCAATGTCAGTACATTCCTTCTCCAAACTTGGAGCTGACAAGGCAGATTTACTCTCATTAACCCTTGCACGCAGTCTCCTATCCACCCGTATGGCTAATTGCATAGCCTCTTGCAAGTTACCAGGTATAGGATAAGCAATCAGCAAATCTTTAACCCTTTCACTTAACCCTGCAAGAAATAAACTTTTCAAAGCTGAATCGTTCCAGCCCACCTGTGTGGATCACCTTCTGAAGTGAGTACAATATTTCTCCACATTACCTGATCCCTGTCTCAAACATCTCAATTCTGTCTCAGCTGATGAAACACGATCCGGATCGTCATATAACAACCCCAAAGCAGAAAAAAAACTATCCACTGATATAAAGCATGGATCACTAGGCTGCAGAGAAAAGGCCCAATCCTGAGGTTCTTTGCGCAAAAGTGACATTATGAACCCTATGCGCTGTGATTCCTCACCAGAGGATCTGGGTCTCAAACGGAAATACAACAAGCAAGCATTTTTAAAAGAAAAAAAATCTTGTTGTTCACCAAAAAATAAATCAGGCAAACGTACCTTTGGCTCCACGAAATGTGCTCCAGAACAACTACTCACGTGTTGCTTTATCTCAGCCACCTCCAGAGAAAGTCCCTGCAGGCGCTGAACCAAATCCTGAACCACACCATGATGGAAAACAGAAAATCTTTCCTTAGAGATTTTTTTTTTTTTTCTTTTGGCTGGACTTACTGTTATGATCTGCTACAAGCACTAAGGAAAGGTGGGAATTCTGTCCCTACAATAGGACTGACCTGGATCCCTACGATGTAACGGGGAACCTGATCCTGCACCCGCTATCCATAGTCTAACGAACCTTAGTCAGGAGGACCTAAAGATCTAGACTGGTGAAAGGTGCCCTTCTTTAATGTCTGCTTCCTCACAAGCAGCGGAACGACAAGTCCAATGGACTAGTTACGACAGATGTGACTGCAGATAAACAGACCTACTCCAAGTTAGTGCCAGTTTTCTTTATACATTGGATGAAAAGGTGGACACCTCCTAACAGAAAGTGTAGCAGGGAAAATAAAACAGAAAACAAATACTAAGAGATACTAAGATCTAGCAAAACTGACAGAGTAAGGCACCTAAGCACCCGGCTAGCTTAAGAGTAGATAATACAATGAAGTCCAGCAAGGCCAGAAGGGCGGAACCAGACTAAATAGGGTAAAAAAGGTCATGTGACCAGCAAAGTGAAACAAAACCTAACAAGAGGGTTCTAACATATGCTATCTGTAAAAACTTTATATGCGGTCTGGCCTGTTGGTTAATATTAGGTCTAGCAGTGCCCCCCTCTTGTTGGGTCCTGAACTAGTTGTGAAAGGTAATTGTCTCTCATAGTTGCCAAAAACTTATTACCTTTGCTGGAACTACAGGTTTCTGTTCCCCAATGTATTTCAGGGTAGTTGAAGTCCCCCATAATAATGACTTCTCCTTGAGTTGCTGCTTCATCTATTTGCTTTACGAGGATATTCTCTGTTGCTTCCATTATTTTAGGAGACTTATAACAAACCCCTATCAGTAATTTATATATTTTTCCCCCCTCCCCTAATCTCCACCCACAGAGACTCTACATCTTCATTAGATTCACAGATGTCACGCAGGATGGGTTTTAAGGATGATTTTACATATAAACACACACCCCCACCTCGCTTATTTTTACGGTCATTCCTAAACAGACTATAGCCCTAGTCTGGGTATATAACAGCCGTGTACATCGGTCACCGGTTACACCCCGTACACGCTGCTCTTCGGTTGTGAAGGCAAAGGTATTACCGAGGTAGAGCTGGACCCCGAGGAAGAATAGCCATGGCTGGGGTTCCCTCCTGAGTCCGGTATAACCGGTATCGGCTGCAGACCTTACACAGACTAGTGCAGACCAAGCTCCAAGACCTGGAAAACCCTGAAAAGACCACGTCACAGCCCATTGGATTCCAAAAAGGAGATTGCGTGCTTGTACGAGACCAACGGCCCCAAAGCAAATTGAGCCACCGATGGGAAGAAAGCCCCTACTGAATTCTACAACGAGTAAGTCCAGACCGGCCAGTATATGAGATACAATCAGAAAAAGGAGGGAACCAACACATCCAGATAGTGCACCGCAATATGTTACGACCCTGTATATCCGCAGACCCCGAACAGGCCGAGGCCCTTCCGCAGGTCCCAAACCCTCCAGCAGCAGTCTGGGATGATGAAGACGAAGAGGAACCTCCTGTAAGACCAGCGAACATTTCCAGGGCCCGTGCCTCAACCATCAACCACCACCCCAAAGGACTCCATCCTGACCATTGGCCCGCGATGCTCCGAGCGGTCTACAGCAGGCAACCCTCCGAACGATATGAACAAGACCAATTCGTGTGGCAGAAACGACTTCAGCCCCGGTATGTTAACACAAAATCCCTCAAACCCTCGCCCGAGGACTGGAAAGCACACAGCATGGGGGAATGTAGGAGAGAGAGGCCCCGCTATGTGGCTGGGCCGGAACCAAGGGGGCTGTCACTTAAGTTCCAAGGGGAAAGGTTCCCGAGGGAAGAAACTGCAAGACGACCCAGAGACTGTTCTGGAAGGTACGGGAGTGGGGCGACTATAAAAGGAGTACAGGAGACCAGCAGGGGCACTCGATGCAAAGGCAGACCAGAGACAGGAAGTAGGAACCTGATAGGGAGTGGAGAAAGAGATAAGGGCAGCTGCCACGCGTGAGAAAGCACAGGGACTCATGTGATTCCGGGAGAGGACAAACCCGAGCGGAGCAAAGAAGGAGCTATACTCAGAGACCTTCACTCGTGATTGCCCCGCTTCAGCCTGCGACCGCGGCCTATATGCATCCAGCTGCGATCGCCACTGCCTCACTCAAGCCCGCGGTTGCAGCCTGTACTCCTCCAGCCGCGACCGCCACTGCCTCACTCCAGCCCGCAGTTGCGGCCTGTACTCCTCCATCAGCGACCGCTACTGCCTCACTCCAGCCCGTGGTTGCGGGCTGTACTTCTCCATCCGCGACCGCTACTGCCTCACTCCAGCCTGCGGCTGCGGCCTGTATCCTATGCTCTGCGTCCGCCACCCCCTGTTCCAGTTTGCTGCCGAGGCCTGTGCGCAGCCATTCGCGGTCGCTTCTGTCCGGTCCAGCCTGCAGCTGTAGCCTACACAGCAAAGCCCGCAGCTGTCGCCATCTCATCTCCGGAAGGAGCGGTCTCAACGCTAGGGAATCTCTTCAGGGCCTGTTGCGCCCCATCTGCACCTAGGTGTAAGAACGCCCGAAGCCTCCAACAAGTCCTCGTTGTAGGGCCCAGAGGCTGAGACGCCGAACAGACACCTACCAGACCACAGCTTTGCAGGACGTCAGAGAAGGATAAGTGACACACTGTTAACTGTTGATTATAGTTCTAGGACATTTAGACCGCCCTATTGCAGCCTCATGGTCATCGGCACCTGCCTAATAGCCGTTTGCGCAGTTCAAGAAGTATTATTGTATAGTTTCCCTGTGACGAAACTTACTGTTAGCTTGCTAGTTTTACCTAGAACCTCCATATAAAGTTTCAGTTAAAGCTTGCTCCGTCTCCGACTCGTCACTGCATCCCGCTTACCTGCGAACATCACAGGAGCATGTTAGAAGCTGTGATTTTTTTAAAAACTTTAGGAATAATATTATCATTTATTATATTTATTTGCACATATAAAAACTCTAGATTATTAGATGCAAATTTTGCTGTAAATTTCATGTTCATTTTGTTACAATTATTTAAATAATTAACAAAGTCATTAAACTCTGTTTCTGTTCCTGCCCATACAACAAATATGTCATCCACATATCGATGATACGCACGCATATACATATTTGATGTATAGGTTGCCAACACTGTAGATATAATCATTTTCAAAACTAGCCAAAAACAAATTTGCAAAAGTACACGCTACGGGAGTACCCATTGCTGTACCCGTTACTAGCACATACCAATTATTGTCAAAGGTGTTATGAGATAATGCAACATTTAGTCCTTCTGTCATGAATTTTATATTTAGTTCTGCATCCTGTGGTTATTCCAAAATATTCTTAATAGAATCTATCCCCAATGATTGTGGGATCCTCGTATATAAACTTTCAATATCTATCGATTCAGTTTACAATCTTTTTTCCACGGTAAATCTGAAAGAATTTTTAAAAAATCAGTGTCTTTTATGTATGCTGGTATTAATTTTAATAAAGGTTTTAATCTCCAAACTAGGAACTTGGAAAGCGGTTCAGTAATAGATCCAACCCATAAGACGATGGCTGATATATTTGTTGCATGGGCAGGAACAGAAATAGAGTTTAATGACTTTGTTAATTATTTAAATAATTACAACAAAATTAACATGAAATTTACAGCAAAATTTGGGCCTAATAGTATAGAGTTTTAAAATGTGCAAATAAGTATAATAAATGATAATATTATTACTAAAGTTTTTTCAAAAATCAACAGCTTCTAACATGCTCCTACATTATATATGTCATGATCCAGACCGGGGTTGGAGCCCTGTTTTCCCTTTTTCCCAGTCTGGTCATGAATGAGTTAACCTTTCTCAGCCTCAGTCTGGGTTCAGGTTTGTTATTTATTGCTGCTGCTTCCTGCAGGCGATGTCGGTTATAGTTCTTGCCTAGGGCTGCTGTAGCTGACTCTGATTGCTCTGATTGGTCCTGCTGCGTTTGCTATCTGATCCTGTCTCTGTTTTCCCGTATTCTCGTCCTGACTCAGTATTTCCCTTTAGTGTGCTGACTCCCTGGATTTGACTTGGCTTGCATCCTGACCTGCTTCTTTCTTTTGTCTTTGTCTTATCCGTTTCCAACCGTTGCTGATTCTTTGACTTGTCCCTAACCGAGAATTTGTTTATTCCTTTGGTATTGCGCTACAGTTTAGTATTTGAACCGGCTAGTTGGACTACTCTGCTGCCACCTGTGGTAGCCTTGCTGCTGTACTGCAGGCCAGCTCTGTTAGGTGCAGTCCTGCTTCCACTCTACTGCCATCTTGAGGAGCATGCACCTACCTGCATTGCAGCAGCATGATATTATAACCGACCCAAAATAGCTAATTTTTTTTTCTGCTCTGCTTTCTATGGATCTGCTCCATACCTTGGCGGATCAAATGGATAGTCTGACACAAATGATGCAGGATCTGTCTGTGGAACATAGGCCTTTGGCCTCGTCTCCTAAACACCTGCAAAGGGAACTTTCTGACTCAGTAAAATCTTTGCAGGGATTTCCTTCCCAGTCTGTCTGTAAGCACTCTAACACTATCTCATTGCACTCTGCTGAACCTACAGTCAGGCTGCCAGATACCTTCTCCAGGGAAAAGGAGAGGTTTTGTACATTTAAGGAGAGTTGCAAGCTATTTTTTTCTCTAAGACCCCGATGCTCTGGAGATGAGAGTCAGCAGGTGGGGGTAATCATTTCCTTACTGCGGGAGGGACCTCAATCATGGGCTTTCTCTTTACCCGCTTCTGCCCCTGAACGTGTGTCTGTCGATAGGTTCTTTGAGGCATTAGGACTTATTTTTGAGGAGCCTGACAGGGTAAGCGTGACAGAGGACGCAATCATGAGTCTCTTTCAGGGGAAGCTCTCGGAGGAATGGTATTTCTCCGAGTTCCGTCTATGGTCCACTGAGGTGTCCTGGGATGACTCTGCGCTGAGATGTTGTGTCGACCCGCCACCACAATTGTGGGTTACCAGGGCAATGGGGTACTCAGAGCCGAGCCCGTAGAAGTCTATGGGGTTTGTCACAGGTAGCGGTGGCTCGGTCTGTGGCCCTGGCGGTCTGGCGTATGTTGGGGAATATTTACAGGGGATAGATATATTTACAGTTCGTGACGCCACCTGTAGTCTCTGGTAATTTGTACCAGCGCTGCTGTAGATCTCTGAGGGGATGGTGAGGCAGCTAGATGTCGGGTCCCCTACAGGTGGGACTCTTCCCTCAGGTCGATGGTTATGATGGGGTAGTGCAGGAATGCAATCAAATAACACAGTCTCACACATCAGCGTCTTTCCATACCTTTACTTCAAGTTGTTCAGGCAGGTCCCAGGGAGGCTGATGGGGTTGATGGAGGATGAGTTTTGAGGCAACGGCTAAGCAAGTTAGGGGCCTCCTTTACTTTCCAATGATGAAGAGTCCAACCAGCGTAAAGCGTAGTTCCCTCTATAACTCCAGCTATTCCAAAGCTGTGCTGCCCGGTCAGTTTTGTGGTTGGAGCCTTCTTCTGAGAGAGCTGAGTTCCAATTCCTGTCGTGCACTGACTCAAGGTTCTCACTCTCCCTGACCCCAGTTACGTACTGACTCTTCAGGGGCTGCTTTCCGTTACCTAAGGTCCGGTAAGCCTCTGGGTTTCCTACCACCATGCATGAAGCTATGGTGATGCTTCGGTCTCCAGTGACCGGTAACAATGTGCAGGTATTCTATACCTATGGCACTTTTCTGTTCTCTTCCACTATGCCCTTCGATTTGCTCAGACTCTCAACAGATGTCTCAGTCCGTCCTCTAGTGGGGCACAGCTCTGACCAGGCTGAGGTGAACTGGCTCACCTTTACTGGACTCCACTTTCTGAACTGCACAAAGACTGCACTTCCTAACTCTTTCGAGTCACTGACTGAACTGAACTCAGACTACTCAGCACTCCCCTCCACACCCCTGCTGGGTGTGTCCAAAGTGTACGTGATATCATGGAGAGCCCTTAACCGTTACCTCTCCACTCATCCTCCTGGTATTGTGTACCAGGGCTACACATTGTCAGTTCAGGAAAGGACTGTTGGATCACCTGAAAGACGCTCGGGTTCTCCATCCACCACCCAGCTCATTGGAGGAGGCTATGACTCAGGCGGATCAGAGGCTAAGGGAAAGAGGTTTTACACAGCCAGAGGTTCTGTTACAACCAGCTAATAATGTTGTTTTGCCATCTGAACCTATGGAGGTGGGGGCCACCAACTTCAAGGAGAAGGAGAGGAGACGGCGACATGAAGGAAAGCTGTGTCTTTACTGTGGAGATCCCATCCCGGACATTGAAAAAGGACTACCCCTCCTGCCAACCCGCTAACAAGCGGCTGAGTCTAGGTGATTGTTGTGGGGATCACCCAGACTCTCAGGTACCTTTTTCCTCATTTTCAAAAGTTTTGTTGGAAATGGAACTTAGTTGTGGGAGTTTCTGCACTCACACTTCTGCTTTCGTGGACTGCAGGTCGTCCATGAACTTTATTGACTATAACGTGGCGACCAAGTGTAAGTTAGGGACAGTTAGGCTGGAAACTCCTATCATGTTGTTGCCATTGACAAAACACCACTGGCTAAGAATGTCATCAAATTTGTCTCAGAGGAGTTTCTCCTTAAAGTGGGTTCCTTGCACCAGGAACGTATTTCATGTTTTGTTCTGGACAATCTGCCTGCGGGACTGGTGTTGAGGTTCCCCTGGTTATAGTTACATAATCCTGTTATAGACTGGGAATCTCGCACATTGTTAAATGGGGTCCTAATTGTAGTAGAAGTTGCCTTACTACTGTTCTTATTTCATCCGTTAATCTGGAAGGTATTCCGCAGTACCTGAAGGATTTTGAGTATTTTTTTTCCGAATAAGAGGCCGAGGTCTTACCACCACACTGCCCTTTTTATTCTGCTATCAATCTGATTCCGGGTGTTAAATTGCCCAAGGCCCATCTGTACAACCTCTCTGGCCCGGAACGAACCGCTATGAAAGAGTATATTTCTGAAAGCCTTCATAAAGACCACATCCATCCCTTTGTCTCTACTGTGGCGGCTGGATTCTTTTTTGTAAAAAAAAAAGATGGTGGTTTGCACCCGTGTCTCAATTTTCGAGAATTGAATAAGATGACAGTGAGAAATACCTACCCCCTCCCGCTCATACCTGATTTATAAAATCAATTGTCGGGGGGGGGGGGCAAATTGTTTTCTAAATTAGACCTCAGGGGGCATATAATCTTATCGTATTTGGGTGGGTTATTTGAGAATTTGGTTAAGCCCTTTGGTCTCGCCAATGCGCCAGCTGTTTTTCAGAATTTCATTAACCATGTATTTTCTGATTTTATTGGGGGCTTTATGGTGGTGTATTTGGATGATATCCTCATGTTTTCATCTAACAAACAGGTTCACATGGATCATCTACATGCGGTTCTCCAAAGGTGACGGGAGAACTCGCTTTTTGCAAAACCTAAAAAATGCACAAATTTTGTCAAAGAATTGTCCTTTCTGGGGTTCATTCTGTCTGACAAGGGGTTTCGTATGGACCTTGGGAAGGTACGGGCCATTGTGAATTGGGTGCAACCCAGAGACTTAAAGGGTCTTCAACGTTTTTGGGGTTTGCAAACTATTATAGGAATTTTATTAAGGGGTTTTCACAGGTGGTCAAGCCCCTTACTGATCTAACTTGTAAGGGAGCTGATATCAAAAACTAGTCAGCTCCAGCTGTGGAGTAGTTTGCTTTATTAAAGAAATGCTTTATGTCTGCCCCTGTTTTAGTCCAGCCTGGTCCATCTAAACTGTTTATTGTTGAGGTGGAAGCTTCAGAGGTGGGGGTGGGGGCGGTGTTGTCCCAAGAACCCGCCACTTTTACTAACCTGAGGCCCTGTGCCTTTTTCTCGAAAAAATTCTATACTTGTGGGTGAATTTATTAGATTCAAATGCAACTGCAGCGACAATAACAATTTGCAAACTGAGTTGGCTCATTCCTCACAGAAGTTAAAAAAAGCAAATATCCAGATTGCACAATAAACAGGACATACAACATAATTTCGAAGAGAAGTCGCACATAAACCATCCACAACGTCATGACACACGGTCTTCTGTGATTGGTTGCCAAAGACACATGTCTCTGGCCATATAATAAGCGGACATCTTGTTTTGCTGGCACTATTTGCACAGTGTCACAGCACAGAGAGGTCGCTCCTGCGCTTGTGCTGGTGCTGAAAATGAACTTGTCAGTGAAATAGATAGGATCCTGTCATGTGTGAAATCAATCTTCCAGCATCGAAGTAGATTGTGCAAAAACTGTGTGGCAGTCTCCAGAAGCCCCATTTGCTTGTCCAAAGCGGTTGTGATAAAACTGTGTTTCAGTGGCAAATCAGAAGGCCAGATTTCCTCTTAAAAATCATTATGACTAATATTGGGGTGCAGCCTGGAGGGCCAATTAGCAACTCCAACTAAAATTGTGTTTCAGTGGCAAATCAGAATTCCAGATTTCCACGTAAAAATCATTAGGCCTTCTGATTTGCCACTGAAATATTTTGACTTTAACTACTGTGTTCTTTTATTTGTAGGCCTCATTCCATTTTTCATAAATAGTAGAATGATGTGCTTTACCAAAAAGCTCTATCTTAGTCTCATATGTCCACAAGACATCTGCAGACCCTATCAAAACAATGAAGGCCGCCTGATTACCCTGAAAAAAAATGTGTGAGTTTCAGAGTTCCTCCTTCATAAATTAAGCAGGATATGTCTGATCATGTCTCACACAGCACACGGCCAGATAAGAGAGTAAAATGCTAAAATGACATTCCTGGTGACTATTTTTTTCAACATTAAAAGCAAAGCAAATGCAGCAAAAACACTACGTGTGAACATAGCCCAAGATGTGGAGGAGCATTTTTTTTCTCTTATTTGTTTTGCTTTATATACAAGTCATTATCCTGGAAAGAATGTTTCTTAACATTTTTTCCAGTGAAATCTATTTTATTTCCAGTTTTGTATATTTTATTGTCAGTCCCTAAAAGAGGCATAATACTCTGACAACATTGTTCACAGCAGCGACCTGGGTCTTCCCCATGCTGTTCCCATGCCATTTCAGTGTTGTTTCCATCAATTTGAGCAATATATAGACCCCTCCATACCTCCGGAGGTAGCCACTGGAAGAATGCTCGAGTTTCCCTTTGACTTCCATTATAATTGTTACTCGGGTTGCGCACCCAAGCATTAAGATTTGCTTGAAGTAACACATCAGATTTGAAACATTTGGTCTTGTCATGAAGGGGTTTTAAGAGTGTTTTTTGTTGCATGAAAAGCGTTGATTTTTTTATATCTTTGTGGAGTAATAGGGAGATTTTAAATGTATCAATAAATATAATAGAAGATTTTATGGAAATGTTGTAGCAGATATGTTTTTTCTGTCGAAAATACCGGCTGCTTCATAGGAGAGTGATGGCTGGCTTAGCCGGTTTATTTCTGGCCTCAGTGCTATCAGTGCTTTCCTCTGTGCTCTCATTGTGGTGTCCCCTATGTTTTATTCCACAAAACTCCCATCTCCATGGCATATGGGATGTATTTCTGTGTAAACTGTATGCTGTAACACATTGTGAGAACTACTGACAAGCCCCATTATCATTAGTAAAGAGGCTGTTCTTTTCAAATTATCTCTTCTTCTTCATAATTGTGGATTAGGTGCACAATCCACCATCACCACCATCATCCTCTACTTAAAAAGGCAGCTACTGCTCAAATCGTCATTCTCCACATTACATATTCTAATGTCCGCAAATTTGGGATTCAGTGTCAATATAATTGGGAACATGGGGGTGAGGGACTATATTTAAAAACAAAAATGTAGGTCACAGTTGAATTCTTGCTAACCATGCGGTTGGAAGGTGCGCCAGGCATAGTCACCAGCAGTAGTTGTCATTTCCCGAATGCCCAGTTCGGACCATAGAACATTTCATAGCAATATGTGCATTAGAGTTGTCCACTCTCCCTCCCTATGTTGTTATTAATCTAAGTTCTGGATATAAGGTATTACATAAAAAGTGGTAATAATGAAAAGAGAGTTAGTGCAATATGTAGTTATCCGTTTTGTATGTTCATGTTATTCATTCGTTTGCGTTATTATTTTGGTAGTGTTGTCAAAAATCACAGCTGGCGATATGTGAGCAATGTTTTCTTTGTAAAATGGCAAATCTATCCACATTTTAGAGGGGATGATGATGCCAGTCTAAAGGTCTAGTTAGGACGACTATGTGAGGGTATAATGCCATCGACAAAAGGCTCACAGTAAACGATCCCTGAGTATCAGGCAAATCCATAGCCTTATTACTGCCGGGCACATCCATAGCTTATTACTGCCGGCACATCCATAGCTCATTACTGCCGGGCACATCCATAGCCTATTACTGCCCGGGCACATCCATAGCCTTATTACTGCCCGGGCACATCCTCCTTATTTCTGCCGCACATCCATAGCTTTACTGCCCGGGCACATCCATAGCCTTATTACTGCCCGGGCACATCCATAGCCTATTACTGCCCGGGCACATCCATAGCCTTATTACTGCCCGGGCACATCCATAGCCTCATTACTGCCCGGGCACATCCATAGCCTCATTACTGCCCGGGCAATCCATACCTATTACTGCCCGGCACATCCATAGCCTTATTACTGCCCGGGCACATCCATAGCCTTATTACTGCCCGGGCACATCCATAACCTTATTACTGCCCGGGCACATCCATAACCTTATTACTGCCCGGGCACATCCATAGCCTATTACTGCCCGGGCACATCCATAGCCTTATTACTGCCCGGGCACATCCATAGCCTTATTACTGCCCGGGCACATCCATAGCCTTATTACTGCCCGGGCACCATTTGCCATCAACCTTATTACTGCCCGGGCACATCCATAGCCTTATTACTGCCCGGGCACATCCATAGCCTCATTACTGCCCGGCACATCCATAGCCTTATTACTGCCGGGCACATCCATAGCCTCATTACTGCCCGGGCACATCCATACCTTATTACTGCCCGGGCACATCCATAACCTTATTACTGCCCGGCACATCATAGCCTTATTACTGCCCGGGCACATCCATAGCCTTATTACTGCCCGGGCACATCCATACCTATTACTGCCCGGGCACATCCATAGCCTTATTACTGCCCGGGCACATCCATAGCCTTATTACTGCCCGGGCACATCCATAGCCTTATTACTGCCCGGCACATCCATAGCCTCATTACTGCCCGGGCACATCCATACCTTATTACTGCCCGGGCACATCCATAGCCTTATTACTGCCCGGCACATCCATAGCCTTATTACTGCCCGGCACATCCATAGCCTTATTACTGCCCAGGCACATCCATAGCCTCATTACTGCCCGGCACATCCATAGCCTCATTACTGCCCGGGCACATCCATAGCCTTATTACTGCCCGGCACATCCATAGCCTTATTACTGCCCGGCACATCCATAGCCTTATTACTGCCCGGCACATCCATAGCCTTATTACTGCCCGGCCATCCATAGCCTTATTACTGCCCGGCACATCCATAGCCTTATTACTGCCCGGGCACATCCATAGCCTATTACTGCCCGGGCTCATCCATAGCCTTATTACTGCCCCGGCACATCCATAGCCTTATTACTGCCCGGCACATCCATAGCCTTATTACTGCCCGGCACATCCATAGCCTCATTACTGCCCGGCACATCCATAGCCTCATTACTGCCCGGGCTCATCCATAGCCTTATTACTGCCCGGCACATCCATAGCCTTATTACTGCCCGGCTCATCCATAGCCTTATTACTGCCCGGGCACATCCATAGCCTTATTACTGCCCGGGCTCATCACATAGCCTTATTACTGCCCGGGCACATCCATACCTTATTACTGCCCGGGCACATCCATAGCCTTATTACTGCCCGGCACATCCATAGCCTCATTACTGCCGGGCACATCCATAGCCTTATTACTGCCCGGCACATCCATAGCCTTATTACTGCCCGGGCACATCCATAGCCTTATTACTGCCCGGGCACATCCATAGCCTTATTACTGCCCGGGCACATCCATAGCCTTATTACTGCCCGGGCACATCCATACCTTATTACTGCCCGGGCACATCCATAGCCTTATTACTGCCCGGCACATCCATATCCTTATTACTGCCCGGGCACATCCATAGCCTTATTACTGCCCGGGCACATCCATAGCCTTATTACTGCCCGGGCACATCCATAGCCTTATTACTGCCCGGGCACATCCATAGCCTTATTACTGCCCGGCACTCCATCCTTATATGCGACCATACTATTACTGCCCGGGCACATCCATAGCCTTATTACTGCCCGGGCACATCCATACCTTATTACTGCCCGGGCACATCCATAGCCTTATTACTGCCCGGGCACATCCATAGCCTTATTACTGCCCGGCTCATCCATAGCCTTATTACTGCCCCGGCACATCCATAGCCTTATTACTGCCCGGGCTCATCCATAGCCTTATTACTGCCCGGGCACATCCATAGCCTTATTACTGCCCGGGCACATCCATAGCCTTATTACTGCCCATGCACATCCATAGCCTTATTACTGCCCATGCACATCCATAACCTTATTACTGCCCATGCACATCCATAGCCTTATTACTGCCCGTGCACATCCATAGCCTTATTACTGCCCGGCACATCCATAGCCTCATTACTGCCCGGGCACATCCATAGCCTCATTACTGCCCGGGCTCATCCATAGCCTTATTACTGCCCCGGCACATCCATAGCCTTATTACTGCCCGGGCTCATCCATAGCCTTATTACTGCCCCGGCACATCCATAGCCTCATTACTGCCCGGGCTCATCCATAGTGTGTCGACCCGCCACCACAATTGTGGATTACCAGGGCAATGGGGTACTCAGAGCCGAGCCCGAAGAAGTCTATGGGATTGTCACAGGTAGCTGTGGCTCGGTCTGTGGCCCTGGCGGTCTGGCGTATGTTGGGGGAATATTTACAGGGGATATTTATATACAGTTCGTGACGCCACCTGTAGTATTCTGGTAATTTGTACCAGCGCTGCTGTAGATCTCTGAGGGGATGGTGAGGCAGCTAGATGTCGGGTCCCCTACAGGTGGGACTGGTCCCTCAAAGTCTATGAGATTTGTGAAGTCGGGTGCAGATAAAGAACACAGTCTCACACGGTCAGCGTCTTTCCATACCTTTACTTGTAAGATGTTCAGGCAGGTCCCAGGGAGGCTGATCCAAGGAGAGTGTATCTTGAGACAGCAGCTGGACAAGTTAGGGGCCTCCTTTACTTCCAATACAACGAGTACAACCAGCCTGAAGCGTAGTTCCCTCAAAATCTCCAGCTAATCTATAGCTGTACCACCCAGTCAGCTTTGTGGTAGGGGCCTTCCTGTGAAGGAGCTGAATTCTTATTTTGTCCTGCAGCGACTCCAAAGTCTTCACTCCCCCTGACCCCAGTTACGTACTGACTATAAGGGGCTGTCTGCCGCGACCTAGGGTCCGGTAGATTCCTGGTTTTCTTATCACCTTGCTTGAAACAATAGTGATCCTTCGGTCCCCAGTGACCGGTAGCAATGTGCAGGACTTCTTCAATCCGTAAGCACTATTCCAATAAAACCACTGTGCCTTTCGCCTTGTCCACGCTGGTAACATAAGCACTCACACTAGCCAAGGGTCGAGTAGTCACTTCTTTCTTTTCCTTTCTACGAAGTTAGTTACAGATGCTCAGTTATCAATAGGCAGGAGCACGTCTCTGAACCTGATACCGTCCTTTAGACAGGATGCTGAAGACTTTCTGCACTAAACTTCTTCTTTCCTTCCAGTGTATGCTGATGAAGTACAGCTCTGACTAGGCTAAGGTGAATTAAAGCACCTATACTAGACTCCACTTTCAAAAGCTGATGATAGAGCAATCTGGACTCCTTCCTCCCTCCAGACGTCTTCTCTCTCTGAAGTCTAGACACAGACTACACACGTCTTCTCTGTCCGAAGACAGGAACTAGACTCACCAAATCACTCTAACACATACCTTGACCACTCCCTCAAGAGTAAACTCCACTACCCTAAGGGTGTGTCTAGTATATGTCGAGTGAATGAATATTTAGCATTAAACTGCTGTCTCGCCACACACTCTCCAGGGTACTGCGTGTGCCTAACACCAGGGCTACACATTCCCCCATGGTAAAAGACAGCACTCCCGGGCTGTAAAATACAAAAGAGACATTTTGTTTATGCAATAAACATCAAACAATAACATCTTCCCATCCGGGAGGTGAGAATATCTTGAACGTTGCAAACTTTATAGAAAAATACAAATATTAAATAGCATTCAATAAATATACAAGATACTTGTGAAGGACCCGCACCAAACCTTCAACGTGGGTCTGGGTGGGCTGCAGGACATCCGATTGCAGACCTCACTCAGTGCCACACCACACGGGTTTTGTTTTCAGAGGTAGTTGTGACTGGTTTATGTAAAACCAAGAGAAAGCACCGAAGCGCAACTATTTACAAGTAAGTTCTGGGTTAGCATAGTCCTTAACCTCCAAGTCCAATGTAAAACCTAAGACATATTATATCAAAGTGCATAAACTTTTCTGGTTGCTATTTACCATTTATCATTTATCATTTACCCAGCCGGGCATTCTACAGTAGAAATATATATATTCACTATATAAATTGTGCAAAACTTTACAAAACATTTCAAACTTTTTACTTTTGGTAGACCCGATATGGATCTCACCAATTCTTCACTATCTTATTCATTTTCTGCAAATACACTTTCCACTACTTTTTCCACCCCGGGGGCTGGAACAACGCAATGGGCCCTTGATCCCAGGACCAGCAAATCATGTGCTGCGATCAGGGTCTGGGTCGCCACAGTTCTGGTGCGAACCTCCAAGGGCGCAACGGGTACACTCTCTCCACATGACACCGATTGCGTCTCAATCACAGTTAGCGATATGGACCGCGTTAGGGATTGCGATTGCGACTGGGTCGCATGTTGCGATGTAGCGGTGGCTTTAATTTGCGATGAACTCTGGGTCGCTAGTTGCGATGACTTTGCAGGGGGCGATGCTGGGGCACGGCCGGATTCTGCTTGAGCTGGAAACGGGGACGCTGCGGTAATGGTGACGGTACCTGCGTCTGGGACGGGGTCGCGGACGATGGCGACGTTAAGGGCATACCATCCCTTCATTCCCCAGTGCCGCGTATATGTGACGATATCTCCATTTGCTAAGTCCCTCCCGGGATGGCCTTGCGGCAGGTGAGATTCTACGTCACGCCTGCTGATGAAGACCGCTGGGTAGAGGCCCGGTTCACGGATAAAGCCCCAGCCCTTCCGGAGCTGGAACTCAGTCACACACCCCTGCCGCCGCGGTTCCCTCAGGGTACCTTTATCTCTCCGGACAGTCTCTTTGTCCGCGATCAGCTCGGCATATTGTCGCTGACGGTTCCTCTGAGTTTCCCGCTCTTCCTCCTGCTGGCGTTTCTTCTTCTCCTCACGACTCTGCCATTCTTGTTCCCACTGGGCGGTATAGGCGACGTCATCCAGGCGCGCCATCTCGTCCCAGTCCACATCTGGTAGTGACGGACAGGACCCCTCCGGTGTCCCTGCCGGGGACCGATCATCTGCTGCGGCCTCTTGGCCGGGCGGGCGTTCCGGGATTGGCTGTACCTCCTCAACCTCCTTCGCTTCCACCGCTTCACCGGTGGGATCGGGATCGGTACTTTCGGGGGCAGCCTCCGGTTGCTCCTTCGCCTTAGGCAGCAGACTCTTCGGTATCTGGAATCGTGGGGGTTCATTGAGGGGAGAGACCACCGTGTCCCACAGCCTCCGCTGTTCCAGGGTGCGCCGGCGTCTCTCAATTTCTTCAAAGCCAGGTTGGTCCTGGACCATCTTCTTCAGGCGTGCATTTTCTTCTCTGGTCTCTAGCAACGCCTGCTTCAGGTGCAGGATCACGGATAACTCCGGTGTTGGTGGCAGCTTGGCTGGGGCACGGGGCCTGCCTTCCTCCGCTTCCCAGCTCGGCTGCACACGTCCTGCCTCCATGATGTTCCAGAAGATTCTCTTTCCTTTCTGCGGAGACATCCGGTCTCTTCCGTGGAGGTGGGGTTTGCGTCTCCTCCTCCTCGCAGGGAAGGTGAAGAGGAGGCGGACCTCCTTTGCTGTAGGGCAGGATCGCATGTTGTAATAGCACTTTGAGAGGGCAGGCATTTTCTTCGCGCCACAGGGGGGTAGACGCCCACGAAGGTACGCCCACCTTCTTCTCCAGCGCCTGAGGGCGCGAATATGGCGACAAAAATGGCGATTTTGGCGCCAAAAGTGCAAACAGTCCTTTTTCACAAAAACAATTCCTTAGGCACAAAGGGCTCGCAATTCTGCGAGTTTCGCATCCTGTTCGTGACGCCAAGTTTTGTGTCGACCCGCCACCACAATTGTGGATTACCAGGGCAATGGGGTACTCAGAGCCGAGCCCGAAGAAGTCTATGGGATTGTCACAGGTAGCTGTGGCTCGGTCTGTGGCCCTGGCGGTCTGGCGTATGTTGGGGGAATATTTACAGGGGATATTTATATACAGTTCGTGACGCCACCTGTAGTATTCTGGTAATTTGTACCAGCGCTGCTGTAGATCTCTGAGGGGATGGTGAGGCAGCTAGATGTCGGGTCCCCTACAGGTGGGACTGGTCCCTCAAAGTCTATGAGATTTGTGAAGTCGGGTGCAGATAAAGAACACAGTCTCACACGGTCAGCGTCTTTCCATACCTTTACTTGTAAGATGTTCAGGCAGGTCCCAGGGAGGCTGATCCAAGGAGAGTGTATCTTGAGACAGCAGCTGGACAAGTTAGGGGCCTCCTTTACTTCCAATACAACGAGTACAACCAGCCTGAAGCGTAGTTCCCTCAAAATCTCCAGCTAATCTATAGCTGTACCACCCAGTCAGCTTTGTGGTAGGGGCCTTCCTGTGAAGGAGCTGAATTCTTATTTTGTCCTGCAGCGACTCCAAAGTCTTCACTCCCCTGACCCCAGTTACGTACTGACTATAAGGGGCTGTCTGCCGCGACCTAGGGTCCGGTAGATTCCTGGTTTTCTTATCACCTTGCTTGAAACAATAGTGATCCTTCGGTCCCCAGTGACCGGTAGCAATGTGCAGGACTTCTTCAATCCGTAAGCACTATTCCAATAAAACCACTGTGCCTTTCGCCTTGTCCACGCTGGTAACATAAGCACTCACACTAGCCAAGGGTCGAGTAGTCACTTCTTTCTTTTCCTTTCTACGAAGTTAGTTACAGATGCTCAGTTGTCAATAGGCAGGAGCACGTCTCTGAACCTGATACCGTCCTTTAGACAGGATGCTGAAGACTTTCTGCACTAAACTTCTTCTTTCCTTCCAGTGTATGCTGATGAAGTACAGCTCTGACTAGGCTAAGGTGAATTAAAGCACCTATACTAGACTCCACTTTCAAAAGCTGATGATAGAGCAATCTGGACTCCTTCCTCCCTCCAGACGTCTTCTCTCTCTGAAGTCTAGACACAGACTACACACGTCTTCTCTGTCCGAAGACAGGAACTAGACTCACCAAATCACTCTAACACATACCTTGACCACTCCCTCAAGAGTAAACTCCACTACCCTAAGGGTGTGTCTAGTATATGTCGAGTGAATGAATATTTAGCATTAAACTGCTGTCTCGCCACACACTCTCCAGGGTACTGCGTGTGCCTAACACCAGGGCTACACAATAGCCTTATTACTGCCCCGGCACATCCATAGCCTCATTACTGCCGGGCTCATCCATAGCCTTATTACTGCCCGGCACATCCATAGCCTTATTACTGCCCGGGCACATCCATAGCCTTATTACTGCCCGGGCTCATCCATAGCCTTATTACTGCCCGGGCACATCCATAGCCTTATTACTGCCCGGGCACATCCATAGCCTTATTACTGCCCATGCACATCCATAGCCTTATTACTGCCCATGCACATCCATAACCTTATTACTGCCCATGCACATCCATAACCTTATTACTGCCCGGGCACATCCATAGCCTTATTACTGCCCGTGCTCATCCATAACCTTATTACTGCCCGGGCACATCCATAGCCTTATTACTGCCCGGGCACATCCATAGCCTTATTACTCCCGGGGGAAACCCCTTTCCTTTAAATTATCCCCGGGGCCCCTGCCTTTTACCCCGGGCACATCCATGTTTTTTCTGCCGGGCACACCCATAGCCTTATTCTCCCCGGCACTTCCATGCCTTATTACTGCGGGCCATCCTAGCCTATTACTCCCCGGCACATCCATAGCCTTATTACTGCCCGGGGACATCTTTGCCTTTTACTCCCCGGGCAAACCCTTTGCCTTATTATCCCCGGGCACATCCATAGCCTTATTACTGCCGGGCACATCCATAGCCTTATTACTGCGGGCCCATCCATAGCCTTATTATGCCCGGGCCATCCATAGCCTTATTACTGCCGGCACATCCATAGCCTTTTTTACTGCGGGCACTTTCCATAGCCTTATTACTCCCCCGGGCACATCCATAGCCTTATTACTCCCCGGGCACTCCTTAGCCTTATTACTGCCGGGCACTCCAAGCCTTATTACTGCCGCCCATGCTTATTATGCCGGCAAATCCATAGCCTTATTACCCCCGGCACATCCATAGCCTTATTACTGCCGGAAACCCATGCCTTATTATGCCGGGCAATCCATACCTTTTTAAATGCCGGGGGCAATCCATAGCTTTTTTACGCCGGGCACATCCATAGCCTTATTACTGCCCGGGCCATCCATGTTATTACGCGGGCACATCCATAGCCTTTTTACTGCCGGGCACATCCTTTAGCCTTATTCCCGCCCGGCACTCCTAGCCTTATTACTGCCCGGCACATCATACCCTTATTACCCCCGGGGGCCCCAAAATCCATCCTTATTACTGCGGGCACACCCCATAGCCTTATTACTGCCGGGCCTCCATAGCCTTATTACGCCCGGGAACATCCATGCCTTATTCGCCGGACCCCATAGCCTTATTACTCCGGGCACATCCATAGCCTTATTACTGCCCAGGCACATCCATAGCCTTATTACTGCCGGGCACATCCATAGCCTTATTACTGCCGGGCACAACCATAGCCTTATTACTGCCGGCACTTTTCCCCCCATAGCCTTATTACTGCGGGCACATCCATAGCCATTATTACTGCCGGGCACATCCATACCTTATTACTGCCCGGGCACATCCATAGCCTTATTACTGCCCGGGCACATCCATAGCCTATTACTGCCGGGCACATCCATAGCCTTATTACTGCCGGCAATCCATAGCCTTATTACGCCGGGCACATCCATAGCCTTATTACTGCCGGGCACATCCATAGCCTTATTACTGCCGGGCACATCCATAGCCTTATTACTGCCCGGCACATCCATAGCCTTATTATGCCCGGGCACATCCATACCTTATTACTGCCCGGGCACATCCATAGCCTTATTACTGCCCGGCCATCCATAGCCTTATTACTGCCGGGCAATCCATAGCTTATTACTGCCCGGGCACATCCATAGCCTTATTACTGCCCGGGCACATCCATAGCCTTATTACTGCCGGCACATCCATACCTTTTTACTGCCAGGGCACATCCATAGCCTTATTACTGCCCGGCACATCCATAGCCTTATTACTGCCCGGCACACCCATAGCCTTATTACTGCCCGGGCACATCCATAGCCTTATTACTGGCCGGGCCAATCCATGCCTTATTACTCCCGGGCACATCCATAGCCTTATTACTGCCCCGGGCACATCCATAGCCTTATTACTGCCCGGGCACATCCATAGCCTTATTACTGCCCGGGCACATTCCATAGCCTTATTACTGCCGGGCACATCCATAGCCTTATACTGCCGGCACATCCATAGCCTTATTACTGCCGGCACATCCATACCTTATTACTGCCGGGCACATCCATAGCCTTATTACTGCCGGGCACATCCATAGCCTTTTTACTGCCGGCACCATACCTTATTCTGCCGGGCAAAACCAAGCCTTTTACTCCCCCGGCACACCCAAACCTTTTACTGCCGGGCCACCGCTTATTCCCCGGGACACCATACCTTTTTTGGGGTTTTTCCCAACCAACGGGGACACCATCCAAACCCTCCCCCCAACCCATTATGCCCGGCCAAAACCTTATTACTGCCGGCAACCACCTTTTTGCCCCCCCATATCCTTTTTGCCCGGAATCCAAGCCTTATTATCCCACATCCTTTCCTTTTGCCGGCCTCCTACCCTTTTATTATGCCGGGCACATCCATAGCCTTTAAAACCCCGGGCACATCCATAGCCTATTACGCCGGGCCCCCTTAGTTTATGCCGGCACATCCAACCTTATTATCCCCGCCACCATCCAACCCACCCCCCTTTTCCCCCCCCCAAACCATACCTTTTTACGCCCGGGACACCATAGCCTTATTACTGGGGGCACATCAAAGCCATTACTGCCGGGAAAACCTTACCCTTTTTTTCGGGAAATCCATACTTTTTACTGCCGCACATCCATACCTTTTTTTTCCCACCCCAAACCAAAACCCCCCCCCCCCTTTTTCGCCCCCATCTTTTTTCTCGGGCCCCATTTTTCTGCCCCCCCCCCAAAAACCCCAAGCCCCCCCCGGGAACCCCCCACCCCCTTCCCTTTTCCCCAACCTATTTTCGTCCCCAAAAAAAAATTCCCCGGCACATCCATCCCTTTATTACTCCCGGGGCCCCTTTTAATTACCCCCGGGGCCACCAAGCCTTAAACTCCCCGGGGCACACCATGCCTTTACTCCCCGGGGCCACCAACCCCATTACTCCCGGGCCCCAAAATTTTTATGGGGGGCCCCCCTTTTACCTCCGCCCCCCCCCCCAAGCCTTTTAATGCCCCACCCTCCTTATTTCCCGGGCCACCATCCTTTTGGGGGGGAAAACCCCCCCCGGGCCATAAACCCCCGGGGCCCCAAGCCTTTTCGCCGGGCACCCTAGCCTTTTACTCCCCGGGGCACATCCATACCCTTTTTAAAGCCCGGGCCCCAACCCAACCTTATTACTGGGGGGCACATCCATAGCCTTTTACTGCCCCACATTTTTCCCCCCCGGGCACATCCCCTATTCTCCCCGGCCATCCATCCTTTTACGGGGGGGAACCTTCCTATACTCCCCGGGCCTCCAAGCCTTTTTGCCGGGCACTCCATACCCCTTTTTTCCCGGGGCACATCCAAGCTTATTACCCCGGGGGACATCCAAACCTTTTTTCCCCGGCACATCCATCCTATTACTGGGGGGCACATCCATACCTTATTCTGCCGGGCATCTACCTTTATTACTGCCGGGCAAAAAAATTTTTTCCCCGGGGCAAACCTTTTATCCCCCACATAAACCTTTTTTTCCCCGGCCATCCAAGCCTATTACGCCGGGCACATCCTAGCCATTTTGGGGGGCCCCAACCAAATTTTCCCCAAACCAAATTTTTTCCCCCCAACTTAAAAAACCCCCCCCATCTCCTTATTTTTGCCCGACACCCCTTATCCCCCCAAAATTTTCCGGCCCCAACCAAAACTCCCCTCCCCCATTAAACTGCCCCCCCAATCCATACCCTTTATTAGCCGGGCAATCCATACCTTTTACCCCGGGCCTCCTTACCCTTTATTACTGCCGGCCATCCATACCTTATCGCCATCCTTTATACCCCCACACCCCAAGTTTTTTTTCCCCGGGCCACCAAATTTTATTACTGCCGGGCACACCCAAAGTTTTCTGCCGGGCACCCCCCTTTAAACCCGGGCCATCCATACCTTTTATCCCGGCCTCCAACCTTTGGGGCCATCCAACCTTTACCCCCCCCTTTAAACCTTTTTCCCCGGGCCCCCCCCCAAAATTACTCCCCGGGCACATATACTTTTTCCCCGGGCACATATCCCTTTACTGGGGCACACCCATACCCTTTTTGCCCGGGCACATATACCTTTATTACTCCGGGACATCCTAGCCTTTTTACTCCCCGGGGCACATCCATACTTTTCCCCGGCACATCCATAGTTTTTACTCCCGGGGCACATCCATAGCTTTATTATTTCCCGGGGCAAAATCATAGCCTTTTTAAACGCCGGGGCATTTTCCATACCCTTAAATTATTGCCGGGCACCCCTTACCTTATTACCCCGGGGAACCCCAAAGCCTTATTACTGCCGGGCACACCCCTACCCTTTAAATTAGCCGGGGCACATCCATAGCCTTTTTTCTGGCCCGGGCACACCCATACCCTTTTTTAAACCCCCCCCCCCGGGCACATCCAAAACCCTTTATTACTGCCCGGGCCAAAACAATGGGCCTTTTTACTGCCCAACCATCCATACCCTTTTTTTAATCCCCGGGGCACATCCATAGCCTCTTTAAACTGGGGGGCAAATCCATACCCTTTTTAAACTCCCCGGGCACATCCATGGGCCTTTTTAAACTCCCGGGCCCCATCCTTTCCCTTATTACTGCCCGGGCAAAACCATAGCCTTAATTTCCCGGGACATCCAAACCCTTTTATTACTCCCCAAAGGCACACCCCTACCCTTATTACGCCGGGCACATCCAAAAAGCCTTATTACTCCCCAGGCACACCCAACCCTTAAATTACCCCCCGGGCACATCCATACCTTTTTAAACGCCCAGGCAATCTTTCCCTTTTTAAATGCCCAGACACTTTCCAAAGCCTTATTCCCGGGCCCGGGAAATTTCCATAGCCTCTTTACTGCCGGGCACATCCATACCCCTTATTACTGCCCGGGCACATCCATACCCTTATTATGCCGGGCACATCCTTTCCCCCTTTTTTTTTACTGCCCGGGGCACATCCTAGAAAAAAAAAAAAAACAAAAAAAAAAAAAAAAAAAAAAAAAAAAACCCCCCCCCCCCCCCCCCCCCCCCCCCCCCCCCCAAACCCCAAAAAAAAAAAAACCCCCCCCCCAAAAAAAAAAAAAAAAAAAAAAAAAAAAACCCCCTTAAAAATTTTCCCCGGGCCCCCACCCCATACCTTTTTAATGCCCGGGAACTTTTTTTCCCCCTTTTATTACCCCCGGGCCCAATCCATCCCTTTTTTAAAACCCCCGGGCACATCCACCCCCTTTTTTCCCCCCCGGGGCACATCCACCCCCCTTTTTTCCCCCGGGGAAAACCCCCATCCCTTTAAAATTTAAAATTCCCGGGCACATCCTACCCTTTTTTTCCCCCCCGGGCCCCAAATTACCAATACCCCCCCCTTTTTAAAACCCCCCCGGGCACATCCATAGCCTTTTTTACTGGGGCACATCCATAGCCTTATTCCCCCCCGGGCACATCCATACCCTTTTTTAAACTGCGGGCCCCTTTTTTTCCTTTACCCCTTATTACTGCCGGGCACTCCACCCCCCAAAATTACTGGGGCACTTCCATAAAATTTTTTAAAACTGCCGGCACATCCATGGGCCTTATTGGGGGCCCCGGCTTTTTCCCATACCTTTTAATTACCCCCCCGGGCACATCCTTACCTTTTTTTAAACCCCCCCGGAACACCATACCCTTTTCCCCCCCCGGGCACATTTTTTAGCCTTTTTACCCCCCGGGCCATAAAAAACCCCTTTTTTAAAACTGCCCGGAAACCCCCATAGCCTTAATCCCCCCCGGGCACATTTTTTCCCCCTTTTTAAAACCCCCGGCCCCCCCCCCTTTAGCCCTTTTTAATGCCGGGAAATCCATAGCCTTTTTACTCCCCGGGCCCACTTCCTTTCCCTTATTACCCCCGGGCTTTTTTTTCCCCTTATTACTGCCGGGCACATCCTACCTTATTCCCCCCCGGGCCCATTCCCAAACCCCCTTTTATTACTGCCGGGCAAATCCAAGCCTTTTACTCCCGGGCCCCCTTTCCCACCCCCCTTTTTAAAATGCCCGGGAAAAACCACCCCCCTTTTTTCCCCCCCCGGGCACATCCATAGCCTTTACTGCCCGGGCACACCTGCCTTATTACTGCCGGCACTTCCATAGCCTTATTACTGCCGGGCAATCCATACCTTATTACTGTCCAGGCAAATCCATAGCCTTATTAACTGTCCAGGCCAAAATCCATACCTTATTACTGCCCGTGCACATCCATAGCCTTTTTACTCGCCCGGGCCTCCATAGCCTTTTTATGCCCGGGCACATGCATAGCCTTTTACTGTCTGGGCAAATCCATTCCTTATTACTGCCCGTGCCACATCCATGCCTTATTACTGCCCGGGCACACCCCATAACCTTATTACTCCCCCGGGCACATCCATAGCCTTATTACTGCCCTGGCACATCCTTTAGCCTTATACTGCCGGGCAAAATCCATACCCTTATTACTTTTCCGGCACACCCCATAACCTTATTATGCCCGGGCCCATCCAAAAGCCTCATTACTGCCCGGGCAATCCTTAGCCTTTTTTCGCCCAGGAACATCCATAGCCTTTTAAATGCCCGGGCAAAAATCCATAGCCTTATTACTGCCGGGCCACATCCCAACTTATACTCCCCGGGCACCTCCGAGCCTTATTACTGCCCCAAAAAACCCACATCCATAGCCTTTTACTCCCCGGGGCAAAATCCTTAGCCTTATTCTGCCCGTGCACATGCATAGCCTTATTACTGCCCGGCAATTCCATACCTATTATTTGCCGGGCAATCCATAGCCTTATTACGCCCGGGAACATCCATAGCCTTATTACTGCCCGGGCAATCCATAGCCTTATTACTGCCGGCACATCCATAGCCTTTTACTGCCCGGGCACTTTCCGTACCTTATTACTGCCCGTAAACATCCATACCCCCTTATTACGCCCGGGCACATCCATAGCCTTATTATGCCCGGGCCATCCATTGCTTTATTACTGCCCGGCCAATGCATAGCCTTATTACTGCCCGGGCACAACCCCATAGTCTTTATTATGCCCCTTGAGAAAAAAGGGACTAAAAACATTTTAATTGATCATTGTCATCAAACATAAATATAAAAATTTTTGGTTTTTTATATAATTAATAAAATAATTTAACTTATTCCATGATGTTTCACAATTTCTGGGTTCAGGATAATGTCAGAAATCCACAGTAACCATAGTTCAATTCCTACAAGAGGAGGTGAAAGATCTGCTCAAACATTTACAACCCATAAGTAAAAATGTTGGACACAAAAGGTTAAATTGTTTGTAGTAAAAATTGGGGGCGGCCACCGGCCAGTATCTGTTTTTACTGAATTTTATCCGTTAGCAAAATTCTTTTAAGTTTGTTAAAAAATTTTTAATAAACCTAAAAGTTTTTAAACTTTTTTTTTTTTTTTAATTAATTTTAGGATAAAGGATAAGGGAGGGGGAAAATAAGAACAGAATCAGACAGGCGAGAGATAGCATTACCGCGGAGCCTGGTGACAGAGGTGAATCGAAACATGTCCGGGGCTAGATGTAAAAGTCAGAAGGAACGGTAGATGTGAAAGGTCCTTCTATTTCAGGTCCAGCATGTGGTGATCTGCTGGGGTTCGGGCGGGATGCTTAGGTTTGCCGTCCTTTAGATGGTTCTAGGGGAAAACAGCAACAACAAGCAAATACTCGAGCTGCCCTGGATAAACCGCGCCGGCAGGATGATAAGATCCGGCGGAAGTTGGAAACTATGAGAAGAGAAAATAAATTAAGTGATGGGACTCCATATGACATGATCCTTTCTGATTTTTCTTCCCTTTTTTTCAGGATTTATTGCAGATTTTCTTTCCATTTTTGAGCTGGAAATTCTGATCAGAAAGAAAAAAAAACCTCAGTAAGACATCTCCTAATGGGATCTGCTTTGTCTTGTATAGGTAGGATTGTTCTTGTCCTGTCTCCTATAGTCCCCGTTAATCTGGTATTATAAACATAATTTGGGCAGAATAAATCCTATTTAATGTACATAATCCCATCTGAGGGGCAATAGAGGGGTCACGGGTTTTTCGGCAGTAAGCGCCCTGTTTTGGGCCCCCTTTTGGTGCATCACTGTGGGCGAATTTTATTATTGGAGCGATGTCTCCCCATGATATAAGGTTATTGAACGCTAAAACGTATCTCACAGAATCCATGAAAAAAGTTTCTGTGCAATTTTTAGTGAAATAGAGGTAAAAGTATGGGCCTATGGACAACATAATTGTGATCCATGAATCCTTGGGAAAATAAACATAGGAGATCTATTACAGATAAACCCATGAGGAAATATTTGAGCCTTGAATGAACATTCCCATTGTTGGTGCTGCAACATGGAAATACCTGTTGTGGGGAGGGATGGTAAATTTAAAAGCGTCATCTGTATCAGCACAGGGACGATTTTTTTGCCCTGTTTGGAAAAGAAAAAACACTAATCCAAGGAAAGTATAAAAGGGGTTGTCTCCTATAAGAAAACTGACTAATTTTTAGGCCTAATAGGACAAATGACTGCCATAGGGGGGAAGGTCTAATGCTCAAAATAATTTTTTAGAGCGGAGTGGAAAACAACTACCAAGATTTTTGGGCATTATTAATACATTTCTCCTAAATTTTGGGGGGGCAGCACTAAAATTTTTTACCGCCTCGATCATGGCTGCATACACACTTTCTAAGGACAAAAGCACAGTGACCGCAAATTGGGCGGAGGATGCTGTTGGATATTATGGTAATTTCTGTCCTATATTTGGTTTTGTGCACATATTCAGCCTGGGCTCCCAGTAATTACCCCATAATCTACTCCATTTCGGATATTTGTGCTGGTTTTTGATGCACAATCTGGAGGGGACTTGGGTCCTCCTCATTCTCTGAGACCAAGTTTGTCTATATCAAGGATCTAAAAGACATAGGTAATAAAATGTTTTAAAGAGTTGTCAGTATAAAATAGTCACCTTTTATACTTGAAACATGGAAAACATAAAAACCATGTGGTTTTTGACCTTGAAGTCAACTTCCCATTGTTGGTGCTGCAGCATGGACATACCTGCGTTGTGAAAAAGGAAGGCAAGATAATAATAAACGTCGTCTTATCAGATATGGGGGCAGTTTTTTGCCTGTTTTTTGGAAAGAAGAAAAAAAAACTTTTAATTTACAAGGAAACAAGGGGTAAAAGAGGTTGTCTCCCTATAAAACCCACTATAAGGCCTAAAAGGAAAATTGTAATGCCATTGTGGGGAAGGTTAATGCCAAAAACTAACTTTTTATAGAGCATGTGGAAAGCAACTACCAAGAATGTCTGGCTTGTAATATACTTCTTTCCCCACAGTGTGGGTTTACTTAAAAATGCCCTGGCTGGCAACAATCAAGGGCTGCTATAAACCAGTGGTTTCTGAAGCCAAAGCATAATGCTTTCTAACCATGGGGCGGAGGATTGTATGTGATATTATGGATTTAGGGCCTAATTTGGTGTTGTGCAATATTTCAGCCTGCATTCCCAGTAATGACCCCTATTCTACTCACATTTCTGAGGGTGTCAGTGTTGGGTGTTGGGGTACATTCTGGAGGGGAATTGGGATCCTCATCGTTTTATCATTCCGTTAGGGGTGGGAAAAGTACATGCGGAAAAACAAGATATGAAATCATTTTATATTTATTTTAAGGGTCTTTTTAGTAATTTTTTGGGGTTTTTTAATACTACTTACTTTAGAAAGCCTTTCAGTGAGATTAAAATTTTGAAATCAAAACACTCTTTTCCTCACTTGTGCCCTTCTCATCTCTGAGACCAGTTTTTTTCATATTATAATGGCTATAAGACATAGACAATGAAGTGTTATTAGAGGTTATCGTATAACACAGTCATCTTTTTTCATTAATATTAATGGGACCCGTAATACATAATATGGAAGACAAGACAACAGACACTAAGTCTAGATGAGTCTTTTCTACTTACTGATAAAGCTGGTGTCCACATCTGATGCAAGTTCAGAACATACACAGGCTTTTGCTTAGAAGGTTTCAAAGTCTAAATCTCTAAGAATGATGATCCTGATACAAATGGCCTCCTGGATAAAGAAAAACAAAAGTGATGGGGGAAATATTTAAGACAAACTCTGAGATCCGCAGTGGGTTACTGCAGGGTCCGGGAGAATGGGGACCACAAGATGTTTTACTGGGAAAGTGGGGGAAAGGCAAGGACTGTATGGGAGCAGTGGGTACTGCAGGATCTGTATGGACAGGGGACCCAGGGATTGTAAGGGAGCAGATGTTAATGCGGGATCTGTGCTAGGGACCAATTCTTTTTTAACCTCTTTATTAATTACCTTTTTATGCGATTGAAAAAAAGGAAAAGTGTCATCTTTTTTTTTACTGACAACACCAAACTATGTAGATACAAAATTACCTTGACATTAAATTTTTAAAATGATTTGGATAAGCGTCTGAATGGCAAACACTTGGAAATGAGATTAATGTAGATAAATACGAGTAATCACGTAGGACAGATAAACCCATTGCGTATAATTAAATGGGAAATATTGGGGACTACAGAACAGGAAAGGACTTGGATTTCGTTACAATAAGCTGACATCAGTACTCAATTCAAGCACACCGCAAAAGCAAAATTTTTGGATGTAAAAAGAAAAATCCGGATCCCAATGTATTGTTTTTTACCCTCTATAAATCCTTGTGAGGCCACACTAGAATATGGGAAACCACTTTGGGCTCCACATTAAAAGAGGATATTCAAAATTAGAGTCAGTTCAAAGGCGGGGGGAACTAGATTATTACAAAGATAGAAGGCCTCATATGATGAGAGGTTGGAAAAGTTGGCTTGTTTCCTTGGGAAAAAAGATGCCTCAGAGGAGACTCATTTATATGTATAAATATATGTCTGATCAGTACAGAGGACTGGCGCATGTCTTATTCCCTCCAAGGACCATTTTAAGGACCAGGGGGCACTCTTTAGGGGTGGAAAAAGGCAATTCCAGCAGCTAAATAGGAAAGGGTTCTTTACAGTTAGAGCGGTCAGACTGTGGAATGCCGACCACAAGAGGTAGTAATGGCCGACACTTTAACAGCTTTTAAAAAGAGCTGGAAGATTTCCTCAATGCACATAAGATTGTGGGTTATAGGTAATTTAGTGACAAAATGAACAATTATGGAGAAAGGTAGAACTTGATGGACCGAGGTCTTTTTCCAACCTTAGTAACTATGTAACTATATCTGAACAGTTTATCTCAATCTGAACTAATTTACGTAACCGAGCAGACATGTAGGAAATAGACTGAAAATCCTAGTACGGAGAACTATTATTGGAGAAGCTGATAGAGAAGAGCTGATCCTCATGGACATGAACGATATGTCCTCGGTGTAATAAGGGAATATTAATATTATTAGATGTTACCTGTCCCAAGTCTATCCACAGGATTTGTTCTACAGCTGAGTGATGAGGTCCTGAATAACGCGGGGAGGAGTGTAATGAGGATCCCATATTATATCTCCTGTTATATAGAAAATTACAGAACATAAAACCTCTTTACTGGACTGTAAATAAAGCAAGGAAGTAACTAAACCAAGATAAACCAGTCAAAGCAATAAATCAGATTATTCTACTTACCATGATCACATTTTCATAAAGCTTAGTACGGAACCCTCATAAAATGGTGTATATCCCATGAGAAATTCATATAATATGATGCCCATTGCCCACCAGTCAACAGGTCTTCCATAGCCATTCTCCAGGATGACCTCAGGGGCTATGTAACTTGGGGTGCCCCAGAACTAGAAACCAACAGAAGATAGAGATGAGAATCATGAAACAATTATTATGATAGGTTCTTGACATAAAAACAGAATGAAAGAAGATAAATATCAGTGAAAAAGTCTCTAAAAATGAAAGACAATAGGGAAGAGAAAATAGAGTTATGAGATTTCTGCAGAACAAGCTAAGTTCCTGTAGGCAATGCTGACCTCTTCATCCAGGAACTCACTGGAGATGTCCTCTGCTGATTGCTGGTACATGTTGGTGTGTGGAATCATGACCCCAAGTTTTGAAGTCCAAAGTCGGTAATTTTGATATGTCCAGAAGATGTTATCAGGAGGCTGTGAAAGAGAAGGTGATTTTAGCTTCATAGACTGTGAGATAATAAAGGATAACTTTCCTCTCTTTGTTATTCTACAGGTATTCACTTACTTATCCGGCTTCAGGTCTCTGTGCACCACACCGTAACTATGCAGATATTCCACACCTAGGACTGCTTCTGCAAAGTACAAGTGGGCCAACCGGACAGGGAAAGTACCCCTGGTGTCTAGAAGGGTCCTACAGTCTCCACCTATAGAAGAAAGGAAATATGACCGGTGAGGGGTTTATACAGCAGATCACCATGATGTATGATGAGAAGTGAGCGGAAACATTGGGGCAGGAGACAATAATAAAGATATAATGTACTGTATACTGCACAAATGAATTAGTCTGAAGTCATGGTGAAATGTCATCTATGTAACTAATGACATAAAGTGATGTCACGTATTGTCTACAGCTGGAGATACTGACGTTCTCAGTGCGGACATACAGGGAGATCACACACATCAATGACTTTCGGACACCATGGTAATAGATAACCTATAGTAAATGCTGTGTGGATGTAACTGTCCACGGGGACAAGTCCTAATGATATGAGGGTGATAAGATGTCAGCAGACATGGGAGAATATAATACAATTACGTGTCCTACCTCCTACATACTCCATGACCATACACAGGTGAGATTTAGATTGGAAGGAGCAGAGCATGGAGACTACAAAGGGACAATCTGCGAATGTTAGGATGTCCCTCTCGATAAAGGCACTTTCCACTTTCTTAGGAGTATCCACGTTGCGCTTGGCCATTTTCTTCAAAGCGAAGATCTGTTGTGATTCTTTATGGCGCACTAAGTAGACGGCCCTGGAGAGAAGGAGAGTCCATGGTTTATAATGATCCCTTATTAACAGTCTGTATATACAAGTCATTACATGATCTTCTGTACTAATGTTTGATACCAGCAGTCCGGCCATCACTAGAAATCCACATCTAGAAATACAGAAAGAGCTCTACATAGATGACCTATGGGAGGTCTGCACAATGCCACGTCTGCCGGACCCTCACCCAGGTCACATTATAGATAAGAGAATCTACTGACATTCATCTTGGGCAGATTCGCTATAACTGACCAGTACATACGATTCAGTCCAAATATAAATTGGTCAAAATTTAAAGTGCTCCAATTGTTGTAAGAAGATGGTTTTTAGGCTTTCTCCACAGCCCAAGGCAGAATAAATGGAGTGGAGGGAAGAAGTTAAACTATAATTAAACTCATTGCACCCACTTGTCCTCGTCCCTCCCCGTCCATCACTGCAGTCCACCGTCCTCAGTGCCAGTCTTTGGCTGTTCTCCCTTCTGCTGCTGAGGCCAGTGATCGCACTCACATGGTCATGGTGGAGGGTGGGGGTGCAGATGTCATTGGCGTCAGTATCGTGTCACCCTTCACGTGACCGTGTGCATCCAATCACTATTATCAGCTCCATAATAGAGTCCTGAGAAATCCGCAGATCGGTGCAGAGGACGGGGAAGCTGTGGTGGAGGCGGCAGCATAAGAACAGATGAGGTCTAGGACCGGGGGTGTAATGTAATATTTTATATCAGCCCTTTCCTTACAGACTGCTTTGTTACAGATCTGGTCGCTCAGCTGTATATAACTGAGCTGAATAATGACATTGAGATGTGGACAGTGATGTGGACTCTGATCGTTTCCCTATGATAACACTGAATGGCAGAGCACAGAGGCAGAAGTGTTGTCATAGGGAACCCTGAGAAATGGGGATGATGGGAACAGAAATCTCACCCAAAAGCTCCGCTGCTGATCAGTTTGGTAGTTTCATAGTCGCTCATACGCGGCTCTCCTGCCGGGATCAATGATCTGATCAAGTCCTAAAAAAGAATACAAAATAATACTAAGATATAAAAACTGCAGGAAGACATCTCAGGATGTAAAAACGTCTCCACCTATATTATGTCCCAGCTGATTTACACTGATCCGATGTAGCGAACTATACAAGCCGGGCGCTCCGCAGACACAGATGTAATATATACCAGTATTATTGTAATGTGCTGGATAATATGGGAGATTACACAGGGGAGAACTATGTATTCTGAGAACAGCATGATTTAGGAGTAGAGACCCTGATTCCAGCGATGTTACTTAATAGGCTATGTGCTGTTGTTTTAATAAAATCAGTGTTTTATCAGCAGGAGATTATCACTGGAGGACTATGTGTCTCGTGCCATGTAGTCCTATTGCTCTGTAAACCCTTCACCATCATTGAATAGCTGCTTTCTGCCTATGCACAGTGTACACAGAAAGCTGCCAATCAGTGGTGAGTGCGGGGTTATATAAGGCTCAGGATTCAGAGCTCTGCTAGATCTGCAGTATAGAAAACTGGGATTTTATCACATCTGCTGCATCCAGTAAAGTAAGTGAAATATTGCTGGAATCAGGGTCTCTGTCCCTACATCATGCCGCTCTCAGATCAAATAGCATGAACCTGGTGACAGATTCCATTTAATATAAATGCTATTATCTAACACCATAGTGTCATAGACGTTATATGGGGGATAGTACTGAACGAGTCACATCCCATGATCTGGTGATACACAGACACCCCTATACCTCCACAAGCCCACATTAATATACTGTATAAGGGACTTGTATGCACAACATTTCTGTAATGACGTCTATTATCTCAGCTGCAGCATTAACAAGTAGGAAGACTCTGATAGACCGAGAAAGAAGGGAAAATACAGACTTCCCCCCACTGAGCTGTGACTACATCAGCAGAATACAGACTGTCCTCACAGACGAGGGAGCAGCACAGACAGGCGGCCATAAAACCTCCTGTGCCTGCCGGGGACTGACAGGGAGGCCTGTAAGATCTAACACCAGATCTTCTGATCTCTGACTGGTGATCTGGACAAGATCAGAAAACAAGGACATGTGATAGAGAAGATGATGGCTCCTTACCGGGCGTTCCAACGAGGGGGTCGGACTTTCCAATACACACAGGATTTTTTCGGCCAGATCTTTAATAAAAGCCAAATCTTCAATTTGAGATCTATTTTCAGCCTATAAAGAAGAAAAGAAACAAAAAGGAAAAATTTGAGATGAGAAAAGACACAATGGAGGCGGCCATTGTATGCGTCATCTGCTCCTCTCTGCTGATACAATGACTCCATATCTGGGGACTCGTAATGTTTTATATTGGAGGAAAGAAGAAGCTTCTATCCCACCATTATTATGATTATGGAGAAGTTTTGTGTGGTGCGTCCGCCACTTACCTGGTGTAGTAATGTCCTGATGTTGTGACGTAAATCGGTCAGATACTCTGACGTTAGTTGATCTATTTGGTGTTTGGTCAGGCAATCCATTACTAGCTGCACCACCAGCCGGTGAGTGAAGCTGAGGACGCCATCAGATGGTGGAAGCACAATGTCAGGGCGATTATTGATAACAATCTCCCACAGTGCTTGTACCTGAAAATTCTGCAAAAGTAATTCAGCCATAGTGAAAAATTGCAAATGCTCTCAGTCACTATAGAACCATAAATGGCGCCAGTGACCGTGTGTACATTCTAGAAGTAGGGACCGTGAGCTGTGAGGTCATAATGACAGAGAATCACCAGTGAGGTCATCACGGACTCTTGTGATAGAATGTGCAAGGATCAGCTCTGCACAAATACAGTGGGGAAAATAAGTGTTTGACACACTGACAACTTTGCTTGTTTTCCCACCCAAAAGAATGGAGAGATCTGTAATTTTTATCATAGGTTCAGTTCAACTGTGAGAGACAGAATATAAAAATAAATATCAAAGAAATCACATTATATGATTTTTAAATAATTAATCTGCATTTTATTGCATAACATAAATATTTGATCACCTACCAACCAGCAAGAATTCTGGCTCTCCCAGACCTGTTAGCTTTTCTTTAACCCTTTAGTGACAGAGCCAATTTGGTACTTAATGACCATGTCAATTTTTACAATTCTGACCACTGTCACTTTATGAGGTTATAGCTATAGAACTCTTTAATGTTTCTCACTGATTCTGAGAGTGTTTTTTCGTGACATATTTTACTTCATGTCAGTGGTAAAATTTGTTCGATATAACTTGTGTTTTTTAATGAAAATAAAGGAAATTTGGTAAAAATGTAGAAAAGTTTGCAATTTTCAAACTTGTAATTGTTGTACACTTAAATCAGAGATTGATATCACAAAAATAGTTCATATATAACATTTCCCACATGTCTCCTTTACATCAGCACAATTTTTGAAACATATTTTTTTTTGTTAGGACATTATAAGGTTTAAAAGATGACAAGCGATTTCTTATTTTTCCATCAAGACTTACAAAATCATTTTTTTAGGGACCACCTCACATTTGAAATGAGTTTGGGGCTCAATATAGCAGAAAATACCCAAAAGTGACACCATTCTAAAAACTGCACCCCTCAAAGTGCGCAAAACCACATTCAAGAAGTTTATTAGTGATGAGCGAGAACTAAAATGCTCGGGTGAGAGAAATAGAAAAAAAGGGGGTTGTCGGATCACACAGCTGAATAATCAAAAACTATTCTTCTTTATTTCACACCATAATAAAAATGTGTAGGTATACCGACAAATAGATAAAAACAGAGTCACATTCTGACGCGTTTCTGGCTATCAGCCCTTAGCCATAGAATGTATCAAAATAGCAGCTAGAGAAATAATTTATACAGATGTGAATATCTATGACATCACAGTTAACCCCTTAGTGACAGAGCCATTTTGCAGCTTAATGACCGGGCCAATTTTTACAATTCTGACCACTGTAACTTTATGAGGTTATAACTCTGGAACGCTTTAACGAATCCAGCTGATTCTGAGAATGTTTTTTCATGACACATTGTACTTCACGTTAGTGGTAAAAAAAAATTTTATATGACTTGCGCTTATTTATGAAAAAAATGGAAATATGGCGAAAATTTTGAAAATTTAGCAATTTTCAAATTTTCAATTATTATGCCCTGAAATCAGAGAGATATGTCACACAAATTTCTTAATAAATAACATTTCCCACATGTCTACTTTACATCAGCACAATTTTGGGAACAAAATTTTTTTTGTTACGAAGTTATAAGGGTTAAAAGTTGACCAGCAATTTCTCATTTTTACAACACCATTTATTTTTAGGGACCATCTCACATTTGAAGTCACTTTGAGGGGTCTAGATGATAGAAAATACTCAAAATGGACACCATTCTAAAAACTGCACCCCTCAAGGTGCTCAAAACCACATTCAAGAAGTTTATTAACCCTTTACGTGCTTCACAGGAACTGAAGCAATGTGGAAGGAAAAAATTAACATTTAACTTTTTTTGCAAAAGCTTTACTTCGGAACCAATTTTTTTTATTTTCACAAGTGTTAAAAGAAAAATGAGCCACAAAATTTGTTGTGCAATTTCTCTGAATACGCCGATACCCCATATGTGGGGGTAAACCACTTTTTGGGCGCACGGCAGAGGTCGCAAGGGAAGGAGCGCCGTTTGACTTTTTAATCTATGGATTTTATTTCTGACCTCCCTGTCTCTCAGAGAATGACCGTTATCTGGGTAATCTGTGATAGGTTTTCCAAGATGATACATCTTGTGCCATTACCTAAGTTGCCTTCCTCCTCCGAGTTGGTGCCTTTGTTCCTTCAGCACGTGGTTCAGTTGCACGGCATTCCGGAGAACATTGTGTCTGACAGAGGAGTCCAGTTTGTTTCCAGATTTTGGAGGACATTTTGTTCTAAACTTGGTGTTCAATTGTCTTTCTCCTCTGCATTTCATCCTCAGACCAATGGACAAACCGAGAGAACAAACCAGACCTTGGAGACTTATTTGAGATGTTTTGTGTCTGCTGATCAAGATGACTGGGTCTCTTTTTTGCCTTTGGCTGAGTTTGCTCTTAATAAAAGGGCTAGCTCTGCCACCTTGATGTCTCCATTTTTCTGCAATTCTGGCTTTCACCCTCGATTTTCTTCGGGACAGGTGGAGGCTTCCGTCTGTCCGGGTGTTGATGTGTGACCCACACCACAATTGTGGATTACCAGGGCAATGGGGTACTCAGAGCCGAGCCCGTAGAAGTCTATGGGGTTGTCACAGGTAGCGGTGGCTCGGTCCGTGGCCCTGGCGGTCAGGCGTATGTTGGGGGATTCAGGGATAGGTATACTTCGTGACCACTGAGTTCTTATCTGAGACCAGCGTGCTGTAGATCTGAGGATGGTGTGAGGTAGTGTGGGTCCTACAGTGGACTCTTCTCAGCATAGTTTGGTGGTAGTTCGGTGATGAATAACACAGTCCACACTCAGCTCTTTCATACCTTTATTCTCAGATATAAGGCAAAAAAGAAGACTGAGAGGAGACTTAATAGCTGTCTACAAATATCTCAAGGGCTGTCACATTGTAGAAGGATCATCTTTATTCTCATTTGCACAAGGAAAGACTAGAAGCAATGGGATGAAACTGAATGGGAGGAGACACAGATTAGATATTAGAAAAAACTTTTTGACAGTTAGGGTGATCAATGAGTGGAACAGGCTGCCACAAGAGGTGGTGAGTTCTCCTTCAATGGAAGTCTTCAAACAGAGGCTGGATAGACATCTGTCTGGGATGATTTAGAGAATCCTGCTTTGAGCAGGGGGTTGGACCAGAAGGCCCAGGAGGTCCCTTCCAACTCTACCATTCTATGATTCTATGATTCTATGATTCTATGAAGTCCCGGGAGGCCGATGGGGTTGATGGAGGATGAGTTTTGAGGCAACGGCTGAGCAAGTTAGGGGCCTCCTTAACTTTCCAATGATGATGAGTCCAACCAGCATAAAGCGTAGTTCACTCCTGAAACTCCAGCTATTTCAAAGCTGTACTGCCCGGTCAGTTTTGTGGTCGGAGCCTTCCAGTGATGGATCTAGGTTCTTGCTTTTGCTGATCAGGCTCAAAGTTCCTATTCCACCTGACCCCTGTTACGATACTGACACTCCAAGGCTGCTTGCTGCGACCTAAGGTCCAGTAAGCCTCTGGTTCTTTTATCACTAAGCCTGGAGCTATAGTGACACTTCGGTCCCCAGTGACCGGTGATCAGTGCTGGATAGTTCAATCCTTAAGGCACTTTTTAGATTCCTTTCCTCTGTGCCCTTCGACTTACTCACACTCTCAATATCAGCACTGACTAGGCTAGGATATCATTCGGTTATCCATACTAGCCTCCACTACTGTACTGTCTCTTTGTATCGACAGGAATCTTGGTTCTCCAGACAGGCACTAGTCCTCTCTTCCTCACCTCAGGAGACGCTTTTCCAGACTCTCTTGTGCTAAACACCACACCCCTCTACACCCCTGCTGGGTGTGTCTCAAGTGTATGTCATGTCATGAAGAGCCCTTAACCGTTACCTCTCCACTCATCCTCCTGGTATTGTGTACCTTAAATACCAGGGCTACACATTCCCCCATGGTAAAAGACAGCACTCCCGGGCTGTGAAATACAAAAGGACAGAAATTTTTGTTTTTGCAATAACAATAAACATTAACTCGTCCCATCCGGGAGGTAAGGATTTCTTGAACGTTGCATTAAAACATTAAATATAGTAAAATACAAAAAGTATTTAAGCATCAAAACATTCAATAAATACACAGTATTCTTGTGAAGGACCCGCACCAAACCTTCAACGTGGGTCCTGGGTGGGCTGCAGGACTTATGAATGCAGACCTCACTCAGTGCCACACCACACGGGTTTTGTATTCAGAGGTAGTTGGGGTGGTTTCATGTAAAACCAAGACAATGCACAAAGTGCAACTATATACAAGATCAGTTCTTGGGCTGGCTCAGTCCTCAGCCTCTAAGTCCATTATAAGAAAAAGACACATATATATATATACTTTTTACAATATTCACATTAAGGCAAGCTCTTTTTTTTTTTTTTTAGGTTAAATTACATTAGTTTGTTATAATTACTGCTGGTATCGAATGGGTATCTTCCCTTTTGTGGTTCGCTCTGATCTACGTGGAGTAGCTTCAGGTATATTAATCTGTGAATCTATCTGCACTGCGTAACGACAAACTATAGAACTGCCTCAATCTTTCTATGGATCTGGCAAGCGTACTGATGGCTGGGCGGTGTGAGTCAGCTTCACCAGGGGATCCCATAGCATGGGGCGCTGCTTCTGATGGTCTTTCCTGAGATTCTGTAGGTTGAGGTGTTGCTGGAATGGGTAACTCTTGAACTGGCTCAACTGGCACTATAGGCACAACTGGAGGTAGAACTTCCTCTTGTAGCTGATAAAACTGCAACACCGGAATTATTACAGCATCTCCCAGTCTCGGCCAATCCGCAGGGAAATCTCCCAAATCCGTGTGTATGACCTCTTCTTTTCTTTCTTCTTGATTGATGACAGGGTTTTCTTCACGAAACTTTAAGGGTTCTGGACACAATTTCAAATGGTCTCTGGACACAGTGGATATCGTTCTTCCTCCGTCCTTACTGATGATACAAACTTTTCTGTTGTCATATTTGGAATCTTGTACGACGTAGGGTTCTTGCTCCCACTGGTTATCCAATTTGTGCATTTTCCTTTTCCCTTTCAATACCACTTCTCCAGGCATCAAAGGCTTGGCAGGAGCATTCCTGTTGTAAATATCTTCCTGTTTTCCCCGTGCCTTGTTGAGACTTTCCTCTACGCAGACTTGCACTCTTCTATATTGCTCTTGCCGATTGATGTCCCAGCTTTCAACGGCGTCATCTGCCTCCGGTTCTACCACTCCAAGTTCTAAATCCATTGGTAGTCTTCCGGGCCTTGCTCTCATAAGATAGGCTGGAGTGCAGTTAGTGGAACTTACAGGTATATGGTTATACAAGTCAACCAAATCAGGTAGTAAGTCCGGCCATCGATTCCTGTCTTCCAACGGTATGGATTTCAACAAATCAAGGACAATATGGTTCATTTTCTCGCAAAGACCGTTGGTTTGAGGATGGTATGGTGTTGTTCTAATTTTCTTGCACCCATACATGTGACAGAATTCCTTGAATAGATCGGCTTCGAAAGCAGGTCCTTGATCGGTTAATACTTGCTCCGGATACCCATGCGGCCTGCAGAAGCTTGCTTGAAAGGTTTTTGCTGCCGTCACTGCTGTCTGATCCTTAACTGGAACAACCACCAGAAATCTGGAGTAATGGTCCACCATGGTCAAGGCGTATGAGTATCCAGATCTACTTGGCGACAATTTGACGTGGTCCAGGGCCACAATCTCCAGGGGACGAGTCGTCCGGATAGGTTGCAGGGGTGCCTTCTGACTACCGTAGTCCTTTCTTCTGAGACCACAGGGTCCACAGTTCCGACACCACCTCTCGATGGAGCTACGCATCCCTACCCAGTAGAACCGGCACCTCAACAGGGTCTCCAGCTTTCTCCAGCCAAAGTGTCCTGCTTGATCGTGGTATGCTTCCAACACCATTTGGACGTCTGCCTTGGGGACCACTATCTGCCAGACCATCTCGTGGGTCCTGGGGTTAACGTATCTCCTGCACAACTTTTCACGGTATAGGAACAACCTGCTTCTCTCGTTCCACAGGAGCTTTGCTGACATAGGTGCATCTTTTTCCAAGGAGGAACCTTCCTGTCTTAACAACTCCTTGATACGGCTGACCACTGGATCGCTGTCCTGAGTCTCTTTCCAGCTGTGATGGGGTAAAGGATTTAATGTTGCACCATACTGCTTTCTGTAGACTCGATGCCCGTGGACTACCCCATTTCGATGGAACGCAGGTAGCTCAATTTCTTCCAAGTCGTCCGATTCTTCTTCCGTGTCAGAGTCATGCGGCATTCGGGACAATGCGTCGGCATTAGCATTCTTTCGGCCTGCCCGGTACTTGATAGTAAACTGGTAATTGGACAACCGAGCCATCCAACGCTGCTCCATGGCGCCCAGCTTGGCGGTTTCCAGGTGCGTTAACGGGTTGTTGTCTGTGTACGCCTTGAACTTGTTGGAGGCCAGATAGTGCTTAAATCTTTCAGTAATGGCCCAGACCAACGCCAGAAACTCCAGCTTGAAGCTGCTATAATTTTCCGGATTTCTCTCAGTTGGCCTGAGTTTTCTGCTAGCATAAGCGATGACTTTTTCTTGGCCATTCTGCTTCTGACTGAGAACTGCTCCTAAACCTTCATTACTTGCATCGGTGTACAGCAGGAACGGTTGACTGTAATCAGGATACGTCAGGATCTCATCACCTGTAAGGATCTCTTTCATCTTTTGGAATGCGTCAGCCTGTTCCTTACCCCAATTAAAGGGAGGGTTTCTGCTCTTTAGGGATTGGCCTACTAGGAGGTCCTGTAGAGGCGCTGCCTTCTTCGTGTAATCTTTCACGAACCTCCTGTAGTAACCCGTTAGTCCCAGGAACTGTCGCACTTCCTTAAGGTTCTTCGGCTCCGGCCACTTCTGGATGGCAGTGACTTTCTCTGGGTCCGGCGCTACTCCTTCCGAACTGACGATGTGCCCCAAGTATTGTACCTTCTGTTTGAGTAGATGGCATTTTGAGGGTTTCAACTTCATCCCGTACCTGGACAGGGACTCAAATACTTCTGCCAGGTGCTTCAGATGGTCCTCATAAGTCTTGGAATACACGATGACGTCGTCAAGGTATAGCAGCACGGTTTCAAAATTGAGATGTCCCAGGCAATTTTCCATCACTCTCTGAAATGTTCCTGGGGCACTGCTGAGCCCAAACGGCATTCTGTCGAACTCACAGAGCCCCATTGGGGTGGTGAAAGCCGTTTTCTCACGATCCTCCTCAGCCACAGCCACTTGCCAGTACCCACTAGTCAGATCGAGGGTAGAAAAGTAGTTAGCCGTTTTCAGAGCAGCTAATGATTCCTCTATACGTGGTAACGGGTATGCATCCTTGTGTGTTATGCGGTTCACCTGCCTGTAATCCACACACATTCTCATACTACCATCTTTCTTTTTAACCAGAACTAGAGGGGCTGCCCAGGGGCTACAACTATCCCTTATCACCCCGGCTTTCTTCATATCATGCAACATTTCTTTAGCCTTCTGATAATGGGCTGGAGGTATGGGCCTATACCGCTCTTTGATGGGAGGATGACTGCCTGTAGGGATATGATGTTGTACTCCCTTAATTATCCCAAAATCAAGTGGATTCTTGCTAAACACTTGGGCGTACTCTTGCACCACCCGTAATACCCCTTGCTTCTGGTGAGCGGGAGTGGTGTCCGTCCCAACATGGAGTTGCTGACACCATTCCGCCACCTGGGTTGCCGGGTCATTGTCCTCCGCTATTTGGCGGGAGTCTAAGGACTCAGCCGGGAGAATAGAATTATTGTCAACAGCATGTAGTTTAGCAATGGTTGCATAACGGGGTAAGTTTACCTCATCATCTCCCCAGTTGAGAAGCCGTACCGGTACTCTTCCATTCACCACTTCCACTACTCCCCTAGCAGTCATAAGTGTAGGTCTATGTTCTGAATGGTGGGGTTCTACTACAGCTTGATAATTCTGTCCTCTCAGACCTATGGCTGCCCTGCACCAGATGATCATTTCACTCATTGGGGGTATCACAATAGGATCCGAGTCAGTGACCCGTACATTACCAATTTCGCCGTCTGTGAGCTTCGCTTGTTGCTGACACACCAGGGCCCGGATCTCTCTTTGGATTGCTCCTTTCTGCCTTGGTCGAGCAATCTCAGCGAGCTGTTGGAGCAAGAACACAACTTCTCCCAAACAATTACCGATAATGTTAGTACCAAAATTATATTTAAACCGTTCTCCTCATTTACAGTCTTTACTACCAGAAGCCCCTGGTCTTTCAACTCCTCTCTGCCCACCTTCACATCTACACATTTTGTCCCGAGTACTTCTACAGGAAGACCATTAGAAGCATACACGGTAAAGTCAGGGCTCGGGGGTTTAAGACTGTCCATTGACCAGTACTTAGTATATAGGGCATCAGGTATTAGGGTCACCTGGGACCCAGTGTCTAACAATGCCGGAACTGCAATACCATCTAGGATGATAGACAGGTAGGGTCGCCCACCCACATACCTGCGGTTCCAGTCTAGGGGGCCTGATGGGTATTCTCCTGGGTGTTGGCCCTCGAACCCAGGTTCTGCCCGTTTAAAGGACACTGTGGAGACATATGACCTTTCCGGTTGCATCGGTAACAGGTGATCTCTCGACGAGGAGGGTGTTGATCAGAGGTCGCTCCTGGGGGTGGCGTTGTCCTCCTCCGGGGGGGGCGACGTCTTCCTTCTTCTCCGGTTCATCCACGGGACGTCTTCTGGGCAGTCAGCTAACAAGATCTTCCCTTCTTCCTCTTTCCGCAGCTGCAGGGCACTCATCACAGCAGCCAGATTTTTAGTCAGCTGGCGCACCTCTGAGCGCAGACAATCCAATTCACTGGGAGGTGTCACCTGCGCTTTGGCTTCGGCCACTAGCGGGGAAAAGGGGGTTACAGCCGGTCCCAGAGGGACTTCAGCCTGATGATGTTGGGTGGCCACCACAGGTTTGCCCAGGGGCCGCAGCCCTTTTATTGCCATGTCCTTTAGGGCATCAAAGGTAGCATCCGGATGGTCTAAGGACCACCAGTTTACAGTTCTGCGTTCCTCTTGGGATCTCAATCCCTGTATAAATTGCTCTTTCAGCATCTTATTCTCGTCGATAGCATTTAAATTATTAATCTGCTTAAGAGCTCTCAGGGCTCCTTGTAGTCGGCAAGCGTAGTCCCTGATGCTGTCACCTGGCTGCTGTGAACAGTGGTAGAAGGCCATCCGGAGATCCGTTTCTGTGTGATCTTCAAATATGGCATGTAGCTTAAGGAGGATCGCAGGTACCGACTCCTGATCAACGGTATCCCAAGTTTCCACTTCCCTTTCAGCAGCGCCAGTTAGCTGCCCTATCAGCACAGCAGCTTTTTGTCTCTCAGGCATGGAGTACATTTCTAGGATGCTGCATAACTTCCGCTTGAAGCCTGCTAAAGTGCCTGGCTCACCGCTGTACTGGGGAAGCCATTTCGCCCCAGGCATATATGGGAGCATTAGTGGCATGATCGGGACTACCGGACTGGGTGCGGGGCCTGCGCCCCCATCTGGCGCTACAATTCCAGGTGGTACGGGATCGGGGCCTCTGGCTGGGGCCGCACTGTCGGCCGGTTGTTGTGACATCTTAGTGCCCCCTTGGTTAAACGGAGCCTACCGGTTTCAGAAGCTGCTATTCCACAGGCACAGCGGTGGGGACAGGACCTTCGTCGCAGGCGCTCTGATGTCAGAGCGTTCACTTCCTGTCGCAGGACCTGCCGATGAGTCAGAACTGGGGGCGTGTCCAAGACTCTGCGCGCTCTTTCAGGTACGCCCACCTTCTTCTCCAGCGCCTCAGGGCGCGAATATGGCGGCAAATATGGCGGTATTTGGCGCCAAAAGCACAGACAGTCCTTTTTCACAAAAACAACTCCACAGGCACACAGGGCTCGCAATTTTGCGAGTTTCGTATCCTGTTCGTGACGCCAAAGTTGTGTGACCCACACCACAATTGTGGATTACCAGGGCAATGGGGTACTCAGAGCCGAGCCCGTAGAAGTCTATGGGGTTGTCACAGGTAGCGGTGGCTCGGTCCGTGGCCCTGGCGGTCAGGCGTATGTTGGGGGGTATATTTACAGGGGATAGGTATATATACAGTTCGTGACGCCACCTGTAGTTCTCTGATCACTGAGACCAGCGCTGCTGTAGAACTCTGAGGGGATGGTGTGGCAGCTAGATGTCGGGTCCCCTACAGGTGGGACTCTTCCTCAGGTCGATAGTTATGGTGGGGTAGTGCAGGGATGCAATTGAATAACACAGTCTCACACATCAGCGTCTTTCCATACCTTTTACTTCTCAGATGATAAGGCAAGTCCCCGGGAGGCCGATGGGGTTGATGGAGGATGAGTTTTGAGGCAACGGCTGAGCAAGTTAGGGGCCTCCTTAACTTTCCAATGATGATGAGTCCAACCAGCATAAAGCGTAGTTCACTCCTGAAACTCCAGCTATTTCAAAGCTGTACTGCCCGGTCAGTTTTGTGGTCGGAGCCTTCCAGTGATGGATCTAGGTTCTTGCTTTTGCTGATCAGGCTCAAAGTTCCTATTCCACCTGACCCCTGTTACGTACTGACACTCCAAGGCTGCTTGCTGCGACCTAAGGTCCAGTAAGCCTCTGGTTCTTTTATCACTAAGCCTGGAGCTATAGTGACACTTCGGTCACCAGTGACCGGTGATCAGTGCTGGATAGTTCAATCCTTAAGGCACTTTTTAGATTCCTTTCCTCTGTGCCCTTCGACTTACTCACACTCTCAATATCAGCACTGACTAGGCTAGGATATCATTCGGTTATCCATACTAGCCTCCACTACTGTACTGTCTCTTTGTATCGACAGGAATCTTGGTTCTCCAGACAGGCACTAGTCCTCTCTTCCTCACCTCAGGAGACGCTTTTCCAGACTCTCTTGTGCTAAACACCACACCCCTCTACACCCCTGCTGGGTGTGTCTCAAGTGTATGTCATGTCATGAAGAGCCCTTAACCGTTACCTCTCCACTCATCCTCCTGGTATTGTGTACCTTAAATACCAGGGCTACACATTGACTCTGTTGTGGAGCGTATGCAGCAGATTTGGGACCAGGTAGTGGAGAGGTTGTCTCTCTCTCAAGAGAAGGCCCAGCGGTTTGCCAACCGGCATAGGACTGATGGTCCTCGGTTTAAACTGGTGGACTTGGTTTGGTTGTCCTCAAGAAATATCCCTATGAGGGTTGCATCTCCAAAGTTTAAGCCTAGGTTCATTGGACCTTATAAGATCATGGAGATTCTTAATCCGGTTTCTTTCCGTTTGCTTCTTCCAGGGACATTTAAGATCCATAACGTGTTCCACAAGTCCTTATTGAAGAGGTTTGTCGAGCCAGCGGTTCCTATGGCTGCGCCTTCTGACCCTGTTTTGGTTGATTGCAAACTGGAGTATGTGGTCGAGAAAATATTGGATTCTCGTTTTTCTAGACGGAAACTCCAGTATTTGGTTAAGTAGAGAGGTTATGGTCAGGAGGACAATTCTTGGGTGTTTGCTTCGGACATCAATGCTAGGAGACTGATCTGTGCCTATCACCGAGCTCATCCTGATCGGCCTGGTTGCACAAGTGAGGGTTCGGTGACCCCTGCTCAAGGGGGGGTACTGTTGTGAATGTGCTAGAGATAGTTTCTGAGCAGAGGCTCCCTCTGGTGGTTACAGACAGTACTGAACCTTTCAGCGAGGAATGGCAATCTGGGTTCACTGACTGGACTGATATAAGGGAGGTTCCCTCCCATGATGGTCGCCGGTGATCAATTGTTCTTGTCTCAATTGTGGTTCCTGGTTCATTTGGAAGTTTGCTGGAGTCTTGCCTGCACCTGCTGCTTTCAGATAAGATATTTTCTGCTTTTATTTTTGTGCTTGCTTTTTGCATAGTTTTCTGCACTTTTGTGGAGGTCAGCCGGGTCCCCTCCTGGGGCCTGTGCTCCTCTCAATTTATCTGTAGCCACTGTTATTTGTTCATTTGCTTTTTCCTGTTTTTTTCAGTGGCTGCGGCTTTGTTTTGTTACACCAGAGATCTGATTTAGGTGGTAGAGATCGTGTGATCTCAGTTTTTTTGGCAATCAGAAGTGCTGGTATTTTTTAGGGTTTTTGTTGGATTGCAGTCAGAATTCTTTCCTGTACTTTTCTGTCTAGACAGATTGGGCCCCAACGTTTGCTCATTCTATTTTCTGTCTGTGTCCGTGCTATCTTCTTGTCTAATCGCCATTACATGTTTGGGGGCTACCTATTTTCTTTGGGGATCTGCTTCGGGGCAGATAGCTTTCATCTTTCTGCCTTTAGGTGTAGTTATCTCTCGGGCTGTGACGAGTCGTCTAGGATCAACGTAGGAACGCTCCACGCCTACCTCTAGTTGTGTGGTTAGTTCAGGTTACTGCAATCCAATAGGTTCCAGCCTCTTGGTGTATTACCGTTTTTGCTTTTTCTCCTCAGCTACAGAAACATAACACATAGCGTTATTGAGTCGCACATAGCCAGGGCACTGGGGTACTCGGCACCGAGCCCGTTCACTTCACTGGGGGATGTCACGAATAGCGCAGCTCGGTCCATGGCCCTGGGCGCTCACTAAAAGGGGATATTTACAGGGGATGATAGAAATGTTCGTGACGCCACCTGTGGTTCCTGGTCAGGATGACCAGCGCTGCAGTGTAGATCCTCTGAGGGTTTGGGGCAGCAAAGGTGTTAAGTCTCCCACAGGCGAGACTGATCCCTCAGGGTGAATGGCGGTGTAAGGATGCAGGAGCAATAATCCAGATACACACAAGACAGTCTCTTTCTGTACCTTTTACTGGTGATGAAGTTGCAGGCACGACCCGGGAAGCCGTCAGGGTGGAGGATGCATGTCCAGTAAACCACTGAGTAGGTGTAGGGCCTCCTTACTTCTTTATGTGTGTGAGTTTCTAACTTGCATAAAACAAAGTTTAACTCCGTTCTCTTTGCTACGCCCGGCTGACCTTGTGATGGAGCCTTCTTTTGGACAGAACTAAGTCTCCATTTGCAGTGCACTGCCAGACTCCTGTTCTCCTGACCCCGGTTACGTATCAGCACTATTGGGCCCCTGCGATCTGGAATCCAGCAGGGTCTCGGTTTCTCCCACTAGTCTTGAAGAAGCTAGCAAGCTCGGACCGGTGTCCGGTGGTGCAGAGCTGAGGTAAGCTATCAATGCTGTCGACCTCTGTCGCTCTCTCTTTCCCTTTTTCCACTTGCCTGTCGTCCTACTCACACCTTTAACATAAGCACAATCAGCAGTAGATGTCAGCTTTCTTGGTCTTCACCGCTCTCTAAGCGTCGGCACGCTTACTTTCTGAAACGCTCGCTGAAGCACTTTCAGTGGACTCAACTTTGACCAGACTAAGTGGCAATCTGTCCCACTAATACTGGACTCCACGTTGTAAGCTGAGTGAATGCTGAAGTCCTCAGGCTTTCAGATAAGTCTTTCTCTGGCTAGTCTTCCCTTCTCAGCTCGTCTGAGGTAACTAGCTTGTCTGCTCTGCAACACACTCTGACACAGACTACACGTTCTGACTGGAATGTCTGTCTAGAATGTCTGTCTAGAATGTCTACTGCTCTATCTCTCCACACCCTTATATACCTGCGTACTCTTCAAGGGCTCCCTCTGGTGGTACCAGGGAAATGTGAAGTGTGAATGAATATCGGGTGATTGTGAATTACCTTTCATGCATCCTCCAGGGTAACATGTGGCTCCAGAGCGCAGCTGGGCTACACATCATTACTGCCCAGGCACATCCATAACCTTATTACTGCCCGGGCACATCCATAGCCTTATTACTGCCCGGGCACATCCATAGCCTTATTACTGCCCGTGCACATCCATAACCTTATTACTGCCCCTTGACACATAATGACTTTCTATGGAGAGTCATTGAAAAAAAATTGAGGAAAAAATGGACTAAAAACATTTTAATTGATTAATGTCATCAAACATAAATATAAAAATATTAGGTATTTTATATAATAATAACATAATGTAACTATTCCATGGTGTTTCACTATTCAGAGGTTACAGGTACAATGTCAGACATCTCAAAGTAACACACAGTTCAATTCCTACAAGAGGCGGTGATGACTCTGCTCATTTACAACCCATAAGTAACGTATTTTCCAGCGTATAAGACGACTTATTAACCCCTGAGAATCCTCAGAAAAGTCGGAGGTCGTCTTATACGCCGGAGTCGCCTTATACGGTGGTTGTGGAGCACTCTGTGGTCGGCGGTCGCTTTATATGGCGGTCGGCACATATGGTGGGGGTAGCGGTACTGATCAAGAGGTGAGGGGGCACCTTACCGAGGAAGCTGAAGCGAGCTGCAGGCTTCCCGGGTATGTGAAGCAGCGATGAGAGCGGCGCTGTGTCCCGAAACACTCCTCTTTCGCCCTTCTGGCCCTCCCTTGTATCTTCTCTGCCACTCGGATCTCGCACATGCGCGCCTGTGCCGCTTTATCGTGCTTCACTGTGCAGTCCTTAGTGGCGAGAGAGGCGAGAGTCAGCGATGCAGGGGCGGGCCAGACGGGTTTTTCTGGGCAGAGCGCTCTCTGGAGGTACCAGTAATAGGTACAAGGGATGCGCTCTGTCTCGGGGACAGGGGGCGCTGGGCAGGCAGGGAGAGCTTACCAATCCAAGCAGGTAATCAGTGTACAACAACAAGCCAATGTACCTTAAAAGTGATTGACTGGTTGTTGTATACTGATTACCAGTACTTCATCAGTATTTGTACCTGTTCACCAGTACATACAGTACAGTACAAATGTCCAGCAGTCAAAACCACATCATGGCTCCACCAGTAAGAAGAAAGAAATATGAAGCCAGTTTTAAACTTAAAGTTGTAAAGTTTGCCATGGAACATAATAACTGCGCTGCTGCAAGACAATATGGAGTAACAGAAAGATATTCGGGACTGGAAAGCAAATAAAAAA
>JARQOD010000051.1:203668-259292 GCA_033576555.1 Oophaga sylvatica | reverse complement strand
TAAGATAATAATTAGTTTGCAGCTCTACCTAAACACTTTAAACTAATCCTTCTCCCTTGAGAATTTGTCAGGAAGTGCAACTACAGGTTCAGGAGAGACCAACTGCACGTCAACTGAACCAACTGAAGGTAAAGAAGCCATTACTACAGTCGATGGTGAAGAGCTTTGGGAAGCATCCATAGTTCTAGAAAACTGACCCTGCAGCTGGGACTGTGTAGATTCTAGCTTATGGTGTTCCTTTGTGAAATCCTGAACCATCTGGGTCATATTCGCCACCTGATCACAGAGTGCGCGAATAGGATCCATTGGTGTAGGAAAAAGAAAAAAAAAGTACTTTTTGGGCCAGTCAAAATGTGACGCTAGTCAAAACCCACAGCTAGGCCATGAATCAGCGCAGTCAGACATTCCGGGGTCACTACCAAAAGATCACGTAGTACTAAACCAAGGGAAAATACAAAGTCACATATCAGGTCACATGCCAGAGTCAGAATGCCAGAGAAATAGCGGATAAGCAAAAGAGGCAATAACAAACCGGTAGTCTGAACACGGTCCAAAGGTCAGCAACGGAATATCAGATACAAAGGGGAAATAACAAACGGGTAGTCTGAACACGGTCTAAAGGTCAGCAGCAGAAGAAGATCAGAACTTACAGCACAAGGTACAGGCGAACACACCAGAGACCACAAGCTTAAAACAAGGTTTTGACTGGCAATGATCTGGGCCAGACAGCTCACTTAAAGAGCAGGGCAATTACCAAGAACATGGAGCAACTGTGGGAATCTCTGCACATTCCAGTCAAGATAGGTCAAGCAAGCTGTCAATCAAAGCATCAAAAGCTCAGCATGCCCCAGCACAGGATAGGATGACAGAGCTGTCCACCACAGAGTCTCAGTGACATAGACTATTTCTACTGTGGTGAAATTGATGCAACTTCTGTGGTGTAGGGCCCTCATTTTTTAAATGTGAACACTCCTTGTAGGGTGTCCGTCTGCTGGATTGGGTGTAGTGAAAGACCTGTCGGTCCTTATTCTACTATTTACACTGTGTTAGGGTCTGCGGAACGCACATAATAGATACAGTAGAGAGGTGTGTTCGCAGCCCGGGGTCCACCGTGCAGGCAAAGCCCACTGCTAGTAAGATGGCGAAAGTAGCGAACTCTGTTATCCCGCAGTGTCGCTAAAATAAACGCTGTAGCGCGCTGTGGCAGTCAGTGCGAACTCTGTTAATCCCCAGAGCCGCTAACAGGAATGCCACAGCGCTATATGGCGATAAGTGCGAACTCACTTAGCTTCAGTGAGCCGCAAAGTAAAACACTAGGGTGCTGAACCAGCGTTATAAAGTGAACCCTGTTGCGTCACAGAGCCGCTGAGAAAAAGACTGTGCCCTGTTAGACTCACAGGGAACACAGATGACTGCTAAGCGGATTGCAGTCTGAGGTCATGCAGTCAGAACACAAGCAACAATCTCCTCACCGGAGTAGCCGGTATTCTAATGGCGTTTTCAGCCGAACCCTGAACACGTGCATACAATCTCCTCACCGGAGGTGCCGGTATTCTAGAGGCTTATTTCAGCCAGACCTAAGCACATGCATACATGACCTCACTGGCGCAAGCACGTAACAGATTTGATACTAGCGCATGGCGGCCGAGCCATGCCACCCTTTTATAGTAACAGCTACAGGACCTGCCAGAAAAAGGACCAATGAGAAACTGTTCCAAAACACAAATAGTTCAGGACCTTCCTGGCGGAGCAATAGGAGCTGCTGCAGTACCTGAACATGTGACCCCTGATCTCCAATGAGAGATCTTACCCTGGGCATGCTCGGAAGGGGAAACGCAGGACTTCATCCCAAAGACGTCTGCTCCAGCACTGGCTATAATAGAAGATCCAGGAGGGGCAGCAGCAAGTCTCTGCACAGTATTGGAATGGGCAAGACGCTGGGACCGACGTCTCTGCTGAGCAGGCTCCACTGTGGCCGGAGATGGATGGGGGACTGCAGCGGGACTGGTTCGAGACTCCACTTGTGCAGCAGCAGGAACTCGAACCCTAACATTACGCCCCCTCCTAGGGCCCCCCCTTCTTTGGGCCTCGCTGCGCTCAAAGGCAGCGATGAGCTGAGGAGCATGAACATGCTCAGCAGGCTCCCAGGACCTATCCTCAGGCCCATAACCCCTCCAATCCACCAAATAAAATTTTTTACCTCGTACCACCTTACACCCAACAATGGCGTTCACCTTATGATCGTCGGTAGATGAACCCGACGTCCCGGCAGATGACTCGGAAAACAATGGCCACGGGTTTCAGGAGGGACACGTGAAAGGTGTCAGTGATACCAAGGCGAGGCGGAAGGGCTAGGCGGTAAACCACCAGGTTCACCTGCTCAAGAACTTTAAAGGGGCCCAAAAAGCGAGGTGCCAACTTGGTGGACTCTACACGTAGCCTGATGTTTCGGGCAGAAAGCCACACTAGGTCACCCGGAGCAAATGTAGGATCGGGGCACGGATGGGCATCGGCCGAAGACCTCATCCTCTCTTTGGAGGCCTGAGTGGCTTCCTGGGAGCGGTCCCAAATGTCCCATGCCTCCACAGCCCAGTCTGCCACCCTGGAATCGGCGGAAGACACGGGCATGGGCACTGGTACCCGCGGTTGCTGACCGTAGTTCAGGAGGAATGGGGTCTGTCCGGTGGAGTCAGCCACAGCATTATTTAGAGCGAACTCAGCCCACGGTAGCAAGGATGCCCAGTCATCCTGCCTGGCAGAGACAAAATGTCGCAAGTATGTGACCAAGGTCTGGTTGGCCCTCTCTACCAACCCATTCGTCTCGGGATGGTATGCAGAGGAGAGATTCAACTCAATGCTGAGTAAACGACACAGCTCTCTCCAGAACGCAAACTGGGGACCTTGATCACTGACAATTTTGTCTGGCATACCGTGTAGGCGGAAAATATGCCTAATGAATAATGCTGCCAAGGCCCGTGCAGACGGTAACCGTGGTAACGGCACCAAGTGCACCATTTTAGAGAAGTGGTCGGTTATCACCCAGATGATGGTGCAGCCCCGAGACTTGGGTAAGCCCACCACAAAATCCATTCCGACCATCTCCCAGGGCCTGTCTGCCACCGGCAAAGGGAAAAATAGCCCAGCCGGCCGTTGTCGAGGGGATTTATTCTTGACGCAGGAGACGCACGCCTGAACATACTCCCTGAATGTCTCGGGCCATCTGCGGCCACCAGTATGTCCTCGCCAGCAACTCAGAAGTCCTTTTTGTCCCAAAATGTCCACCCACCCTGGACGAATGTGCCCAAGAGAGTACTTCCGGTCGCAAATTGGTGGGCACAAAAGTCTTGCCCGGGGGCACAGACTCAAGCGAAACTGGAGCCACCGTTCTTAGGCTCTCTGTGAGGACAATAAGCCGAGGTTCCTCCTCCACCTCCTCAGAGGACATCACGGAGAGAGCTAGAGCGTCGGCGCGAATGTTCTTCTCACCGGAGAGGAAATGGAGGGTGAAATGGAACCGGGAGAAGAACAGGGACCATCTGGCCTGACGAGAATTTAGCCGCTGGGCGGTCTGTAAATAGACCAAATTTTTGTGGTCAGTGAAAACTTGAAAGGGAAAGCGAGCCCCCTCCAGGAGATGTCTCCACTCGGAAAAGGCCAACTTCATGGCTAGCAACTCCCTATCCCCAATGGAATAATTCCTCTCCGCTGGTGTGAAGGTCTTGGAAAAGAAGAAACAAGGATGTTTCCGACCTTGAGCATCCTTTTGAAAAAGGACTGCTCCAGCACCAACGGACGAGGCATCAACCTCCAATATAAAAGGCTTATCAACCTCGGGGCGATGTAAGATGGGAGCGCTAGCAAAATGGGACTTAATTGAAGTAACAGCCTTGGAGACCTCTTCTGACCACAATTTGGGATTGGCTCCCTTCTTGGTGAGGGCTACCAAGGGAGCTACAAAGTGGAGAAGTGGGGAATGAATTGGCGAAAGTAATTAATGAACCCCATAAAGCACTGCACCGCTTTAAGAGAATGGGGTTCTTGCCAATCCATCACAGCCTGTAGTTTGGCAGAATCCATAGCCAATCCTTGGGCGGAGATGATATAGCCCAGGAAAGGTAAAGACTCCTGCTCAAACATGCATTTCTCCAACTTTGCATAGAGGGAGTTTGCCCGTAACAGGTCGAAGACTTTGCAGACATCCCTCCGGTGAGAGTCAATATCTGGAGAAAAGATGAGAATATCATCCAGATAGACTACTACAGAGGTGGAAAGTATATCCCGGAAGATGTCATTGACAAAGTCTTGGAAAACGGCTGGGGCATTACAGAGCCCGAAGGGCATCACCAGGTATTTATAATGCCCATCCCTGGTATTAAAAGCCGTCTTCCATTCGTCCCCTTCACGGATGCGAATCAGGTTATAAGCACCACGCAGATCTAATTTAGTAAATACCCTTGCTCCCCGGAGCCTATCAAAGAGCTCAGAAATCAGGGGCAATGGGTACTTATTCTTAACGGTGATGGCGTTAAGACCTCTATAATCTATACACGGACGTAATTCTCCACTCTTCTTCTGCACGAAGAAGAACCCCGCTCCTGCTGGTGACACCGACTTCCTAATGAACTCTCTTGCCAGATTCTCCTGTATATATTGAGACCTAGCCTCCGTCTCAGGAAGAGAGAGGGGATAGACCCTTCCCCGAGGAGGTTCTGCTCCAGACAAGAGGTCAATAGGACAGTCGTAGGGACGATGGGGCGGCAGAGTCTCCGCAGCCTTTTTAGAGAACACGTCTGCATATGACTGATAGCACTTGGGAAGAGGAGAAAGATCTGCGGGTATCTCTGTAGTGGTAACCTGAATGCACTCCCTGACACATCTGTCCTTACATGACTCACTCCAACCCAGTATCCTACCGGAGGTCCACTCAATATGAGGGGAGTGGGAATGGAGCCAGGGTACTCCCAGTAGGATTTTGTCTATTCCCTCGGGAAGGACGAGAAGGGAAATAATTTCCTGATGGGAAGGGGGTACACACAAAGTAAGAGGAACAGTCTGATGTGTAATTGGTGAGGGCAATGTCAACCCATTCACTACCCGGACAGTCACTGGTTTGTCGAGCGCTACCAAATGTATTGCGTGGCGACGAGCAAAGGTGGATGACATGAAATTCCCCTCTGCTCCTGAGTCCACACAAAGCTCGACTGTAAGTGTGGAAGAGTCAACAATGACTATCCCTTTAAATGTCATCTTGGAGGAAAATGCCGCTGTCTCTAATGAACCTCCTCCCAGGGCCACTAGACGCGATCGCTTTCCCGATCGCTGTGGACATTTGTTGGCATAGTGTCCTGTCTGCTGACAAAGGTTACAGACCACAGATACTCGGACAGCCCGAGACTTAGGTCCTGCACGAGGAACCTCTGTGGCCTTTTGGGGTTCGGACGCCAGATCGGGGGATTCGAGAGGTTTGGCAAAGGTGGGAGCCAACCAAATCCTCTGCCTACATTGGGCCCGCTCCAACCTCCGCTCGTGAAAACGGAGGTCGATGCGGGTAGATATGGAGATAAGCTTCTCCAGTGTGGCGGGAATCTCTCTGGTAGCCAAAGCGTCTTTAACATGGTCAGCCAGTCCTCGCCAGTAGACTGGAATGAGAACTTTATCCGACCAGTCTAGGTCTGAGGCCAGAGTCCGAAACTGGACGGAAAACTGACTGACCAAAGACGAACCCTGTGCCAATGCCAGCAGTTGTAGCGCCGTATCGTGGGTGACCTGAGGTCCTAAAAAGACCTTTTTAAGAGCCTCCAGGAAACGAGGAGCACTCCGCACCACATGGTCATCGCGCTCCCACAGTGGCATTGCATTGCCCACTCCAACACTCTGCCCGAGAGTAGAGACAGTACAAAACCCACTTGTGCCCGATCCGTGGGGAAACGTGCAGCCAGAAGCTCGAGTTGTATAGAGCACTGACTCACGAATCCCCGACATTGCTTGCTGTCACCAGCAAACTTGTCAGGAAGTGGGAGGTGGGCTAATGTAGGGGCAGAGGACAAACTGGCTGTAACCACTCTAGCAGCCTGAACAGCGACTGCGGTAACATCCACAGCTGAGGTTGTGCGCTCAAGAGCCGCCAACCACCTTCCAACTGCTGGATGTGCTGCGGTAGATGCTGGTCATCCGCCATTTTACTAGCCAGACCCTGGTGCTAGTATTATGTTAGGGTCTGCGGAACGCACCTAATTGATATAGTAGAGAGGTGCGTTCGCAGCCCGGGGTCCACTGTGCAGGCGAAGCCCGCTGCTAGTAAGATGGCGAAAGTAGCGAACTCTGTTATCCCGCAGAGTCGCTAAAATAAACGCCGTAGCGCGCTGTGGCAGTTAGTGCAAACTCTGGTAATCCCCAGAGCCGCTAACGGGAATGCCACAGCGCTATATGGAGATAAGTGCGAACTCACTTAGCTTCAGTGAGCCGCAAATTAAAACGCTAGGGCGCTGAACCAGCATTATAAAGCAAACCCTGTTGCGTCACAGAGCCGCTGAGAAAAAGACTGTGTCCTGTTAGACTCACAGGGAACACAGATGACTGCTAAGCGGATTGCAGTCTGAGGTCATGCAGTCAGAACACAAGCAACAATCTCCTCACCGGAGTAGCCGGTATTCTAATGGCGTTTTCAGCCGAACCCTGAACACGTGCATACAATCTCCTCACCGGAGGTGCCGGTATTCTAGGGGCTTATTTCAGCCAGACCTAAGCACATGCATACATGACCTCACTGGCGCAAGCACGTAACAGATTTGATATTAGCGCATGGCGGCCCAGCCATGCCACCCTTTTATAGTAACAGCTACAGGACCTGCCAGAAAAAGGACCAATGAGAAACTGTTCCAAAACACATGTAGTTTCAGGACCTTCCTGGCAGACCAATAGGAGCTGCTGCAGTACCTGAACATGTGACCCCTGATCTCCAATGAGAGATCTTACAATGGGCATGCTCAGAAGGGGAAACGCAGGACTTCGTCCCAAAGACGTCTGCTCCAGCACTGGCTATAATAGAAGATCCAGGAGGGGCAGCAGCAAGTCTCTGCACAGTATTGGAATGGGCAAGACGCTGGGACCGATGTCTCTGCTGAGCAGGCTCCACTTCGGCCGGAGATGGATGGGGGACCGCAGCGGGACTGGTTCGAGACTCCACTTGTGCAGCAGCACACTGTGATGAAATTGATGCCACTTTGATGGTGTCTGCCAATAATTCTTGGAAACGTGAACACTCATGTTTGGGTGTCCATCTGCTGCATTGAGTGTAGTGAAATACCTGTCGGTCCCTATTAGACTATTTCTAAGGTAGTGAAATTGATGCCACTTCTTTGGTGTAAGGTCCTCATTTCTTTAAATGTGAACACTCCTTGTAGGGTGTCCATCTGCAGGATTGGATGTAGTGAAAGACCTGTCGGTCCCTATTCTACTGTGGTGAAATTGATGCCACTTTCGTAGTGTCTGCCAATAATTCTTGGAAACGTCAACATTCCTGGTTGGGTGTCCATCTGCTGCATTGGGTGTAGTGAAAGACCTGTCAGTACCTATTAGACTGGTTCTACTGTGGTGAAATTGATGCCACTTTGGTGGTGTCTGCAAATAATTTTTAGAAATGTGAACACTCCTGGTTTGGTCTCCTTCATGTGTGTTGCCCTTAGCAGTAGGCCTCCAAGACCATCAGGCCTCCACTTCCTTGGTCTCAAACTACCCTTGTTACTATCCTTAAATTTTCGGACAATGGCAGTCTGCAAAACTGATATTTGTGTCACCTGAGAGTGGCTCAGCATGAAAACAGGTAGAGGTGTTTCATGTGGTATCAGGGCTCCCAGAAAAGGGGCCCTTAAGCGATACCTCACCCAACTCATCTTACTGTGACGTTCAATTGAAAGCTGTAAATGCTGTCCCAGACCATCATACCTCATGCCTGGCTGATTGCTGCAGTGCCATGCTAAAATCTGTACTGTCGGTGAATTGAGGCCACTTTCTTGGTGTCTGTCTCTCATTTGATGTGTTTTGGCAGTATTTATAAGGTGTTGTGCATGGGTTTGTTTTTACCTCCCATTGACATGAGTGGCGTTCGGTTATGTTCGGCGAATATTCGACAAACTAATCGGCGAATATTGCAAATTCGGTGAACGTAATCCGAACCTAACATTGAAATATTCGCTCATCTCTAATCCCCATAGCAAAATGCTGGGTCACTCAGTTGTACCAAAATCTTATATTGGATGCTCCAGCACATAATGATGAGTCCTGAATTTTCATGAATTCGACATTCTTCTCTCCAGCTGCTAATTCAGTTTAAAAAACAAACAAACCTGTAAATCAGGGGCTGGGCGTAGAGAAAGCCAGGAGCTCAGGAACATCCGGACTCATCATTTGCTGCTGCCAGAAACTTATTTTCCTAATGAGCTTTATTACAAATATGTTTAACCTTCCTGTCCTTATATTATCTAAAAAATGTTATGGTAGCTGTGGGCCCCTAGAGTTAATTCTCCTGGTGGGCCCTAGGCACCCCAGTCCAACTCTGGGGTAACGGCTGGGAGTAATTTATAGTCCATTTATAATGTCCATGGTTTATGTTGGGTAATTACCAGATTTTGGGAGATTCAAGGACCCTCCCAGTGTGTTATATTATCAGTGTTTAAAGGGAACTTGTCACCCACCCCCGAGCGTTTTTAAGTAAAAGAGCCACCTTAAGCAGCACAAAGGCAGCAGTATGTCAAAGTGGCTCTTTTTTTTCTGGTCCTCTGCAACGCTGAAATATCGAGTTTTAAAACTAGGTCCCCATACCTTAATTGCGCCTGCCCCCTTCTCCCAGTCCCTCCACTTTCATTTTCATACCCTGTGAGCTGACTGGCCAGAAAAAGATCAGCACATCCGATGCCGCACAGGGTATAAAAATGAAAGTGGAGGGACTGGGAGAAGGGGGCAGGTGCAGCTAAACATGTAGACTGTGCAGGCACCAGATTGCCAGCCCTGCAGTGTGAATACATGATAACACACTGCGGGGAGGGATCTGGGGAAAGAGAAAAACGCAGGCGCAATAGTCTTCTGACAGTTCCCGGGCAGCACGCACTGCGCATGCCCGAGGACTGTTACAACAGCGCAGGCGCCACACAGAACCGAACTGAAAGAAAAACAATTCTGGAGGAGGTGCAGTGATGCTGAAGGGGGTTGATGGACGGCTGGGGGGAGGATGAGTCAGGGGAAGAGGCCATACCTCAGGGACGCAATTAAGTTATAGGGACCTAGTTTTAAAGCTCGATATTTCAGCGTTGCAGGGGACCAGAAAAAAAAGAGTCACCTTCACAGACTGATGCCTCAGTGCTGCTGAAGGTGGCTCTTTTACTTAAAAACGCCCGGGGGGGGGGGTGGTGACAAGTTCCCTTTAATATTTGTATGTTATATAAATAAAGGCCAAAAATGATCCAAAATTACGGTGTCATGGTTTTAATTTTGGGGCTGGTAATTGGGGGAGATTATTGAGTAAGTAATTTAGGGGTGTAGGACCATAGGAGGATCGACAATACCAATGTCATGGGTGCAGATCCCTTCCACTCTGCAGCTTCTCTCTTTACAGCCACTCCTTATTGTTCTGATTTCAGAAATATTCCATATAAAGCCGGTAAATGATGAGAGCAGCGTCATCCGTCACAACAGCCACTTAGCGCAATATCATCCAACCTATACTTATCCCCAGTTGCATGTCCTGGTCTACATTATTACACATCACCCCTCAATTACCAGATGTGATGAATGGCCGAAACTCCACCCAACCCTCTTACTACAGTGTCCATACTTCAGCAATTATAGAGGAGTCATGTGACCGATGAAGAGTCACTCGCTTATAATGGTCACAGTACTGCGCCCCTACAACTGTGCTTCATTATCCTGTAGTGTCAGTGTCATTATCCTGTACCCCTAGAGGCATTATCCTGTACCCCGAGTGACAATGTCCTTGTTCTGTACCACAGGTGTCAGTACTGTGTCTTTTCCTCCAGTTTCAGGCTGACACATGTTCCGTCATTTCTATGTATGAATCATCTGATCGCTTGGAGTAGCTATGGAGTCTGCAGTCAGGTCTTCATCACCATCTAGTGGTAGTATAAGAGATGACACCAGCTACAATACATCTTGTGATTTCACGTCTTCCACAGCTGGCAGACAAGATCACGCCAACAGTACCCGAGAGACATGATCTCAGCATGAAAAAGGCCTATAAGTAGAATTAAAAAAACTAAATTTTTATTAGAAAATTCTATTAAAAGATAGCAAGTTGATATAAACTAGAAAACTTTATAAAAACTAGGCACAGATATATATGCAGTAAAAATGACAAAAGTTCGTGACAGTGTAGCTATCTGACGCTAGAGCATCCATATGCCAACAATGGTGAATATTAAGAAAGAGCAGCGTTCAAATCAGGAATATAGAAATTCAAAAACTCGCTAACGATCTTCTTGTATTGTAATAAGTTCCTGTTTGGTTAGGATTGAAAGTTAGTGTAGCAAAGGTGTAGATCATCTACTAGGGGTAGAAAAGATAGCAATGGTATAAATAATCTACTAGTCGTAGAAAAGATAGCAATGCTAGAGATCATTTATTAGGGGTAGAAAAGATAGCAATGGTATAGATCAACTAAAAGGAGTAGAAAAGATAGCAATGGTATAGATCTACTAGGGGCAGAAGAAATAGTAATGGAATAGATCATCTACTAGAAGCAGAAGAGATAGCAATGGTATAGATCCACTGGGGCAGAACAGATAGCAAAGTTATAGATCATCTACTAGGGGTAGAAATTATAGCAATGGTGTAGAAAAATATTTAGAATTGAGAGTCCTCAGTGGTTGATACCTTTTAATGGCTAACTGAAAATATGGTAACAAATTGCAAGCTTTCGAGACTACTCAGGTCTCTTCATCAGGCATAGACTAATACAAAATTTGAAGAATCACATATTTATACACAACACAGCACAGAAATAATGCAATAGGTAAGACAAGTGACGTGAAGCAGAATAGTCATTATGGCAGAGGGATGAACATAAATTTTGGAACAGTTCATAGATAAGGAGTGTGAAAGTTTTATTGCCCTCTGATTGGGGTCTGGTAATGTTTTGTGATGCTCTCACAGGGTCTTTGGAGTAAATTCCTTAATTGATGTAAAACGTCATAAATCCATGTGACAGGTTCATTCCAGCATTAAGAGTGTCAAAGGTCACCATCAATTTGTATTCGCAAACTCTTCTGTGTCTCTGAGATGTGAAACTACCTTTCAGTACAAGTAATTTCATGTCCAACATGCTATGACCAGGGGAACAAAAGTGTTTTGCCACAGGTAGATCCATTCTCTTTTCTCTTATTGTTTGGCGATGAGAATTCATCCTTGTTCTCAGTTTTTGCCCTGTTTCCCCCACATACAGACCCCCAGTTGGACATTTTGTACAAATAATTAGGTACCCCACATTAGATGTGATGCAGCTGAAAGTACCTGGTATCTTGTAGTCCTTATGGGAGTTGGGGATCTTTATCTTGTCCGTGGTCATTATAAATGGACAGGTTTTGCATTTCTTCTGGTTGCAAGGAAAGGTTCCTGCAGCTGTTGGGGAGGACAGGGAACTTCTGACAATGATGCTTCTTAGGTTTGGGGGCTGCCTAAAACACAGTAGTGGGGGGTCTGGAAATATGGATTGTAATCGGGCATCTTTTTGTAGTAAAGGTTGTAGTTTCCGTGCAGCTCCCCTTAGCATCTCCAGATTTGGATTGTAGGTGACCACTAGAGGCACCCGGTTATTTTCTTCTTTAGTTTTGTAATGTAGCAGGTGATTCCTTAATATTCTGGTGGCTCTTGTAATTTGGTTTTCAATTGTTCTTGGATGGTAGCCCTGATTTAAAAAGGTCTTTCTAAGGCGACCAAGGTGTTCATCTCTATCCATGGGGTTGGAACATATACGGTTGTATCTGATGGCTTGGCTGTAGACAATAGAGTTTTTTATGTGTTTTGGATGGAAACTGTCCCATTTAAGGCATGTTGGACGGTCGATTGGCTTCTGATACAGGGATGTCTCTATTTCATTGTTCTTTAGCTTAATGATGGTGTCCAAAAAGTTAATTTCAGTGCTGGAGTAGTTGAGTGTTAAATTGATGGTGGGATGAAATTGATTGAACTGTTCATGGAACGTCTTTAGCTGTTGCTCAGACTCCGTCCAGATGATTAAAATGTCATCAATGTAGCGGTAGTAGGCCCGAGGCCTGATGGGACATGAGGACAAAAAGTCGGTTTCAAGCTTGGCCATGAAAAGATTTGCATACTGTGGAGCCATTTTACTTCCCATAGCTGTGCCAGTCTCCTGAAGATAGATCTTGTCGTCAAATTCAAAGTAATTGTGGGTGAGGATGAATTTTGTGAGTTTCACCACAGAATCAGCATCATTCTCTGTGTTTTCCATGAAGACTTTGCAGGCATTTAATCCATCCTGGTGTGGGATATTAGAGTACAAAGATTCCACATCCATGGTGGCCAGGATGGTTCCTTCTGGTAGGGGACCTATTGCCGCTAGCTTATTCAGTAGGTCAGTTGTGTCCTGAATGTAGCTGGGTGTATCCTTTACCAGAGGTTTAAGAATGCCCTCTACCCATCCAGATACTTGCTCAGTAAGGGTGTCCACACATGAAATAATCGGCCTCCCTGGATTTCCAGCTTTGTGGATTTTGGGAAGCATGTAGAATGTCCCTGTTCTTGGACTCTCTGGTATCAGGTCATCGGCTCTTATGGATTTGTCAGGCAGACAAGATACCAACTTGCTTAGTTCCTTGTAATAGTCCTGTGTAGGGTCCGACTCCAGTTTTCTGTAGTAGCGTGTGTCCGTAAGTTGTCTGTTTGCTTCCTTTATATAGTCTGATGTGTTCATCATGACTATTGCATCTGCCTTGTCAGCAGCAGCAGGTTTAATGATGATTTCTTTGTTGGTTTTCAGAGACTGTATGGCCTTTCTCTCCTAGGCACTGATGTTGGATGCTTGTCTCCTGTTGGTGTCTATGATGGTGGATTTTATCAAATATCTGAATGAGTCTATATATTTATCCAAATGAGGGTTGCGTCCAGGAGGAGGTGTCCAGTCTGACATCTTCTTGGTTGTTGGGATCCCTTTTCCTTCAGTCCGAGTGTTATCTAAATCTTCTGTATCATTGAAGTATTCCCTCAGGCGCAGTCTCCTGAATAAATGTTCCATATCACTGCAGAGTTCAGTTTTATCCAGGGCCTTAGTGGGACAAAATGAGAGTACTCTAGAAAGCACGGCCAGCTCCACTTGTTGGGTTTATAATCTGAGAGATTGATGACACAGTTAGATGCTTTTGTGTCTGGAATGGAGTGGTTGTCCAGGTTGTCAGGTTTTGGCTTTGTGTTGTATCTGTTTGTATAGAGTCCTGAATTGAGGCGCAATGTGTGTAGTTTATTTTCCTTGTTATGAATCAGAGAGGTCCGTAGTTTGTTGTAGTATTGTTGTAATTTTTGCTCTGATGGTGTAGATCATCTACTAGGGGTAGAAAAGATAGCAATGATATAGATCATCTACTAGGGGTAGAAAAGATTGCAATGGTATAAACCATCTACTAGGGGTAGAAAATATAGCAATGGTATTGATCTACTAGGGGCAGAAGAGATAACAATGTATAGATCATCTAGTAGGGGTAGAAAAGATAGCAATGGTATAGATCACCTACTAGGGGTAGAAAAGATAGCAATGGTATAGATCATCCACTCGGGACACAAGAGATAGCAATGGTGTAGATCTACTAGGGGGAGAAGAGATAGCAATGGTATGGATCATCCACTAGGGGCAGAAGAGAGAACCATTGAGCAAGGTACATGGTCTTGTTTATAGGTAATAATGTGCCCCATCTGTGTATATCAAGGCTTCCACCTTCATGACGACGTTTAGCCTAAGTTTCTTCCAAAGGGTTTGTCGGTTTTGTGGGTGATGCTTTGTAAAATGTGCTTACTTTGTATATTTATTAATTCAGGACTCTTTACCAGATGCAATACTCCAAATGTCTCAATGTTCCTTTTAAAAGATGTAGTGGTTTATTGGATTGTCCACCAAAAAGCATCATTGCAGCAAAATATAAAATAGTTGAAATAGTTACAAGGAGATAGTCAATTTGTCCACATCAAAGTTTGTTCCCCAACTTTCCTGGGATCCTGAATGGTAGATTGCATCTGGCTGTGTCAATAGCATGGTTGAAAAAAGCACGTGGTTAACTCACATGCCAGCTGTTCAGCGTCGTACAGCCTGGTGTCTGTATAACATGAGCCCCCCTTCATCTGGTGTCCATGTAACATGTGAGCCCCCTTCATCTGGTATCTGTGTAACATGTGAACCCCCTTTATCTGGTGTCCATGTAATGTGTGAGCCTCCTTCATCTGGTGTCCGTGTAACGTGTAATCCCCTTTTATCTGGTGTCCATGTAACATGTGAGACCCCTTTCATTTGGTGTCTGTGTAACGTGTGAGCCCCCCTTCATCTGGTGTACATGAAATGTGTGCACCCCCTTCATCTGGTGTCCATGGAAAATATGAGCCCCCCTTCATCTGGTGTTCATGTAACATGTGCCCCCCCCGTGTAATGTGTCAGCCCCCTTCATCTGGTGTCCGTGTAACGTGTGAGCCCCCTTCATCTGGTATCCGTGTAACATGGGAGCCCCCTTCATCTGGTGTCCATGTAACGTGTGCACCCCCTGTGTAATGTGTGAGCTCCCTTCATCTGATGTCCAGGTAACGTGTGAGCCCCCTTTATCTGGTGTCCGTGTAACATGTGAGCCCCCTTCATCTGGTGCCCATGTAATGTATGAGCCCCTTTATCTGGTTTCCGTGTAATGTGAGAGTCCCCCTTCATCTGGTGTCCGTGTAACTTGTGATCCCCTTTATCTGATGTCTGTGTAACGTTTGAACCCCTTTTTGTCTGTGTCCGTGTAACATGTGAGACCCCTTTCATCTGGTGTCCATGTAAGCTGTGAGCCCCCTTCATCTGGTGTCCATGTAACATGTGCACCCCCCTTCATCTGGTGTCCATGTAACATGTGCACCCCCTTCATCTGGTGTCCATGTAACATGTGAGCCCCCTTCATCTGGTATCTGTGTAACATGTGAACCCCCTTTTTCTGGTGTCCATGTAATGTGTGAGCCCCCTTCATCTGGTGTCCGTGTAACATGTGAGCCCCCTTCATCTGGTGCCCATGTAATGTATGAGTCCCTTTATCTGGTTTCCGTGTAATGTGAGAGTCCCCCTTCATCTGGTGTCCATGTAAGCTGTGAGCCCCCTTCATCTGGTGTCCATGTAACATGTGCACCCCCCTTCATCTGGTGTCCATGTAAAGTGTGCACCCCCCTTCATCTGGTGTCCATGTAACGTGTGCACCCCCTGTGTAATGTGTGAGCTCCCTTCATCTGATGTCCAGGTAACGTGTGAGCCCCCTTCATCTGGTGTCCGTGTAACATGTGAGCCCCCTTCATCTGGTGCCCATGTAATGTATGAGTCCCTTTATCTGGTTTCCGTGTAATGTGAGAGTCCCCCTTCATCTGGTGTCCGTGTAACATGTGATCCCCTTTATCTGATGTCTGTGTAACGTTTGAGCCCCCTTTTTGTCTGGTGTCCGTGTAACATGTGAGACCCCTTTCATCTGGTGTCCATGTAAGCTGTGAGCCCCCTTCATCTGGTGTCCATGTAACATGTGCACCCCCCTTCATCTGGTGTCCATGTAAAGTGTGCACCCCCCGTCATCTGGTGTCCATGTAATGTGTAAGTCCCCTTTTTCTGATGTCTGTGTAACATGTGAGCCCCCTTTTATCTTGTGTTTGTGTAACGTGAAAGTCCCCCTTCATCTGGTGTCCGTGTAACATGTGATCCCCCTTTATCTGATGTCTGTGTAAAGTGTGAGCCCTCTTTTATCTGGTGTCCATGTAACATGTGAGACCCCTTTCATCTGGTGTCCATGTAAGGTGTGCACCCCCCTTCATCTGGTGTCCATATAACATGTGAGACCCCCTTCATCTGGTGTCCATGTAACGTGTGAGCCCCCTTCATCTGGTGTCCATATAACATGTGCACCCCCCTTCATCTGGTGTCCATGTAACGTGTGAGTCCCCTTTTATCTGGTGTCCATGTAACGTGTGCATCCCCCTTCATCTGGTGTCTGTGTAATGTCTGAGCCCTCCTTCATCTGGTGTCAGTGTAACATATGAAATCAAAACATTGTTACCTTCTGTTTTTTACATAATCGTATTTGATTAATACTTATTGTTCACACATTTTACTAAAGAACAAATATTAATAAGATACAATGGTATAACTGTTTGGTATGATAAAATGAAGTATTGTAAAGAGTCATTTCTTTACACTAAAAGGTATTACATGTTAGGTTACATAACTTAATATTTTGGTAATACAAGGTCATGAAATATGAAATCATCCAGATAATTGAAATATTAAGTGCCTGTGTTACTGAGAACATAACTACTCTGCATTTGTCATCAACATATAAAGGCCTTATTTTTAATTTCATTTTTATTCTAATATTTATTTTTCACTCTTAATTTTTATTTTTTATCTCAATCAAGAAAAACATCAATATTTAATAAATTAATGTCTAGTACAATAATATTGCTTCATTAAATATAGCGATGCTATGGTTCCATTATAAGGGAAACGTTTCAATTCTGGGTAAATACAACAATTCTTTCATTCACTCATATATTCTTATTTTGGTTCATGGTTATACATTCTTACATATTATTGGTCTAATAAATATATTCAATTAATAAAGGTTGAGTAATAAAGTTGGAAGTATGTTTTACACATTGACATCTATGAGTTGAAAAAGTAATTACACCTATAACATAAAAATGTACTATCACATGAAGAATACGGTTAATAATGTAAGTAATAAAAATGCCTTATCATTCTCTCTCTCTCATTCTGGCATTTGGAAAATAGTAACAATTGTGGTAATCCTAATGGATTTAAAAAGGGAAAGGTTTATTCTGATTTCATGTCAGATATTGAGAAAAACATGCAGATTTGTCTTTTATATAATGTATGGAAACTTCTAGTTTCAACTGTGTGTGTGTGCATATGTATATATATATATATATATATACATATATATATATATATAATTATATATATATATATATATATTTATGTGTATATATATATACATACACAGCTCTGGCAAAAATTAAGAGACCACTGTAAAATTTTCAGTTTGTCTGATTTTTCTCTTTATATGTATATTTTTTGAGTAAATAAAGTACTGACATGTCTCCAAATTTCCAAGCAATACATTTTGTATTTATTTACAGAAAATGAGAAATGGTCAAAATAACAAAAAAATGCAGTGCTTGTAGACCTCAAATAATGCTAAGAAAACAAGTTCATAATCATTTAGAAACAACAATACTAATGTTTTAACTCAGGAAGAGTTCAGAAATCAATATTTTATGGCATAACCATGATTATTAATCACAGCTTTCATGCGTCTTGGCATGCTTTCCACCAGTCTTTCACACTGCTTTTGGGTGACCTTATGCCACTCCTGGTACAAAAATTTAAGCAGTTTTTCTTTGTTTGATGGCTTGTGACTATCCATTTTCCTCTTAATTACATTCCAGAGGTTTTGAATGGGGTTCAGGTCTGGAGATTGGGCTGGCCATGACAGGGATTTGCTGTGGTGGTAATTCATCCACACTAGAAATGAGCGACTTTCCCTTTTTTAGGGTCGAGTCTGGTTTCATAAAACCCGACTTTCTCAAAAGTCGGGTCGAACGAAATTGGCCGACTATCGGGAAAAGTCGGGGGTCCGACTGAAACACGAAACCCAATACAAGTCAATGGGGAAGCAAAGTCGCCATGGCGTGGAGGACAGTAAACACACCTACAGTGCCCATTTCAATGCATAAATTCTTATTACTTAAGCTTGGCAACCTTAATTAACTTTATGATAATAGTTAGGCATTGAAAACTGGGGGTTATTTGGCAAAACTTGTGGGGAAGTAGGTCCTTTAACACATACCACAATTCATCATGGTCTGATACGGCACAGAAATATAGGTATAGTACAATGAAAAATACTTCACTTCTTATATGACATGACTGATATCTATGTTAAAATCTACAATAGCTCAAAAACCGGACAGTATAATCCTCCATACAGTATTATGGCCACCACATAGTGCGCCATACAGAATAATGAGCCCCATATATTGCTCCATACAGAATAATTGGTCCCATATAATGTTCCATATAGTATATGATGAGCTCCACATACTGCTCCAGTATATGATAGTCCCCATATAATGTGCCATAAAGTATAGGACGGTCCCCATAGAGTAGAATGAGCCCCACATATTGCTCCATACAGTATAATTATTGCATATAAAGCTCCATACAGTATATGATGGGCTCCATATATTGCTCCATCCAGAATTGGCTCCATATAATACTCCATACAGAATAGGCCCCATATGTGCCCCATATGATGCTCCATACTGTAATGTATGTATAGAATCATAGAATCATAGAATGGTAGAGTTGGAAGGGACCTCCTGGGCCTTCTGGTCCAACCCCCTGCTCAAAGCAGGATTCTCTAAATCATCCCGGACAGATGTCTGTCCAGCCTCTGTTTGAAGACTTCCATTGAAGGAGAACTCACCACCTCTTGTGGCAGCCTGTTCCACTCATTGATCACCCTAACTGTCAAAAAGTTTTTTCTAATATCTAATCTGTGTCTCCTCCCATTCAGTTTCATCCCATTGCTTCTAGTCTTTCCTTGTGCAAATGAGAATAAAGATGATCCTTCTACAATGTGACAGCCCTTGAGATATTTGTATACAGCTATTAAGTCTCCTCTCAGTCTTCTTTTTTGCAAGCTAAACATTCCAAAATCCTGCAACCGTTCCTCATAGGACATGGTTTGCAGACCGGTCACCATTCTGGTGGCTCTTCTCTGAACTTGCTCCAGTTTGTTGATGTCTTTTTTAAAATGTGGTGCCCAAAACTGGACACAGTATTCCAGATGAGGTCTGACCAAAGAGGAGTAGAGGGCAATAATGACCTCACGTGATCTAGACTGTATGCTTCTGTTGATACATCCTAGAATTGCATTTGCCTTTTTTGCTGCTGCATCACACTGTTGACTCATGTTAAGTCTGTGATCAATTAGTATACCCAAGTCTTTTTCACATGTGCTGTTACTTAGCCCTATTCCTCCCATTTTGTATATGCTTTTTTCATTTTTATTGCCCAGATGTAGTACTTTGCATTTTTCCCTGTTAAAATCCATTCTGTTAGTTGCTGTAGTACAGTTCATATAGCGTCTTGTGCTTGGGTGTGATGAAAATACATGAGACACAGGTTTGATATAGAAAGTCTTGTATTACTTCATACAAGTTGGCAAAAATAGTCACACAGTTTGCAGACACAGAAGCAGGAGACACAGCAGGCCAGAGTAATCTAAGCTCAGCAATCACTCTCCACAACAGGTTCAGGATCTTCTTCTCTGTTACCGTAAGTCCATGCAAACGTGGGTCTTTCAAAGAGCAGGGTTCCAGAGTCCACAAGTGCTTCAGAGTTCCTCAGTAGGAATAGCTGGAGTACAAGGTCCAAGGCTTTAGGAGTCAGGTCACAGGTTCACTGCAGGCTAGATTCTGAAGCACTGATTGCTCAGCTGTGGCTGCTTAAGAAGCAAAAGGAGAGAATCAGGGCGGGAACATGCAAGCTGGAAACTCCATTTTGACTGAGGGCAAGATAGCTGCAGCAAGACAGAAAGTAAAATGGCTGACGAACAAACTGAGTTTCAGGAACATGTACACAGAACCTTACATTACTCCCCCCTTAGGGACAACCTCCGGATGACCTCAGGCCAGGCTTGTGTGGGTACCTCTGATGAAACTGACGGAGCAAGCGAGGAGCATTAACGTTATTGACTGGTTCCCATGAGTTGTCCTCCACTGGGTAGCCCTGCCATTTAATCAGATATTGTAACTGATTTCTATACAACCTGGAATCTAAAATCATTTCCACCACAAATTCTTCCTGACCATCGACTAGCACTGGGTCAGGGCAAGGAGAAGAACGTCCAGGAAACGTATTGGGTGTTGCAGCCTTTAGTAGGGATACATGAAAGACAGGGTGAATTCTCATAGTTCTGGGCAGTTGAAGACGACAAGCAACGGCACTTATAATTTTACTGATTTTATAGGGTCCAATGTACTTATGTCCCAACTTAGACGATGGAATCCTTAACTTAAGATTTCTGGTTGACAGCCAGACCAAGTCTCCTACCTTGAAAGCTGGTGCAGGTTTACGAAATTTATCTGCTGCTTTCTTGTACCTTTCCTGAGCCGATTCCAGATTCTCCTTTAGAAGATCCATATTCTTCTGTAAAGACGTGATTCTTTCAGCCACTGCTGGTAAAGGCGTTTCTATGGGAAATCGTGGTAGAATGTTAGGATGATAACCTAGATTAGAGTAAAAAGGAGACTGCTTAGTGGAGGCACTCTGAGAGTTGTTATACGAGAACTCAGCTAATGGAAGTAGATCCACCCAATCATCCTGTAGGTGGCAGATAAAGCAGCGGAGATACTGCTCCAGGGTTTGATTGGTTCGTTCGGTCTGTCCATTAGTCTGGGGATGAAAAGCAGAAGAAAGGTTTACTTTAATGTCCAATGCTGCACAGAAATTTTGCCAAAACCTAGAAGTGAATTGCACCCCTTGATCCGAAATAACCTCATCCGGTACTCCATGTAAGCGAAACACATCTTTAATCATCAAATCTGATGTCTGTTTTGCAGTGGGTAAGCCGACACAAGGGATAAAATGAGCTGCCTTTGTTAGACGGTCAACCACCACTAGAATGGTGTTCTTCCCTTGAGAGGTTGGTAACTCCACAATGAAGTCCATAGAAATGGATCCCCACGGGCGGGACGGGGTGGGAAGAGGCTGTAACAGACCAGTTGGTGAGGAGCGAGGTGTTTTGCATCTTGCACAGACTTCACATGAAGTGACATAGTTTAAAACATCCTTCCTGCAAGTGGGCCACCAAAAGAAACGAGAGAGAAATTCCTGTGTCTTTAGAATTCCTCTATGCCCAGCTATCTTGGAATCGTGAATGAGTTGCAATACTCTCAATCTGACTGTTTCAGGAATATACAGACGTTGTCCCTGAATCCACACACCATTCTTAAAGACAAGACTTACGTCCCTTGGGGGTTGTGCCAAAAAGGAATCCGCATGGTATGCTTCCTTGATGTCCTTAAGTAGGTCTTGATTATGAATTACTCCTAGGAATCTAGAGTCAGGAAGAATAGTCTTAGGAGGAGTAATTGGACGTGTCTCTGCTGAGTAAATCCTAGAGAGTGCATCAGCCTTTCCATTGCGCGATCCTGGTCTATAAGAAATGATAAAATTAAATTGGTTTAAGAAAAGATTCCAGCGAGCCTGGCGAGGAGTCAGGCACTTAGCCGACCTGATAAACTCAAGGTTACGATGGTCTGTCAGGACGACTATTTGCTGTGCAGCTCCCTGAAGAAGGTGTCTCCATTCTTTGAAGGCGGCAATAATGGCCAACAACTCTCTATTGCCCACATCGTAGTTCCTCTCAGCCGAAGACAACTGCTGGGAAAAGAAGGCACAGGGTTGCAAGACATTCTTCTCACCTGTTCTCTGAGAGAGTATAGCTCCAACGGCACAGTCTGAAGCATCCACCTCTATTATGAAGGCAAGCTCGGGGTTGGGATGTACTAGGATAGGTGCAGTGGTAAATTTATCTTTTAGACGGGAAAATGCTTCCTGGGCTTGGGGAGTCCAGGAGAACCTAGACTCTTTCCGGGTAAGTTGGGTGATAGGTGACACTACCTCAGAGAAATTTCTAATGAAACGTCTATAGAAGTTGGCAAACCCGATGAAGCGCTGTACCTCCTTCACATTTCTAGGACTTGGCCAATCCTTGATGACTTGGGTTTTGCTTCCATCCATACTAATTCCTTGTGTAGACAGTACATACCCCAGAAATTGAATTTCGGTCCTATGGAATTCACACTTTTCAAGTTTGATGTAAAGATGATTTTGTCTTAGACGTTCCAAGACCATTCTCACATGTCCATGATGTTCCTCTGTGGAGTTAGAAAAAATTAGAATATCATCCAAATAAATTACCACGAATGTATCTAGGAGATCCCTGAAGATGTCATTCACCAAGTGTTGGAAAGTGGCTGGGGCGGTACTCAGACCAAAAGGCATAACTAGATATTCAAAGTGTCCATAGCGTGACCTGAATGCAGTCTTCCATTCATCCCCAGGTCTAATACGGACTAAGTTATAGGCCCCACGAAGATCTAGTTTAGAGAAAATTTTGGCATGTCGCACTCTCTCCAATAACTCAGGGATTAAAGGCAATGGATAACGGTTTCTAATAGTAACCTTATTGAGTTCCCTATAGTCTACGCATGGTCTCAGAGATCCATCTTTCTTCTTTACAAAGAAGATGGGTGCACCTGCAGGAGATGAAGAGGGGCGTATGAAGCCCTTGGCTAGATTTTCGTCTATGTAATCCTTTAAAGCCTTTAGCTCGGGCCCCGCCAGGGGTAGATCTTACCAAAAGGTATCTCTGCTCCAGGCAATAATTCAATTGGACAATCATATGGACGGTGAGGAGGAAGCTGGTCAGCGTTCTTCTTGTCACATAAATCCACATAGTCCTGGTATACAGCTGGTAGTTCAGGGACTGACATGGTTCCTTTAGGAACAGAGCAAGCTGAAACTTTTGGACTCATCTGTTTCTCTGGAAAGTGTAATTCCTTGGTCTCCCAGTTAATGGTAGGATTCTGAGCCTGCAGCCATGGTAGCCCTAGAATAATGGGAAAGTGGGGAGAAGAGATAAGCATAAAGGACAATTTCTCTTGATGATCTTTACCCATAAGAACCCTCAAAGGCTCCTGATCCATTGGTCCAGAGGTCAGCAGGGAGCCATCCACAGTTTCCATCTGTACTGGAGTAGCCTTCTTCACTGAACGTATCCCCTGTTTCAGAGCAAAGGAGACATCCATAAAATTTCCACTTGCCCCGAGTCGATCATAGCAGAGCTAGACACCCAAGCTGAGTCAACCCAGAGTTTGATGGAAAGAAAGCAATGAGAATTGTTTTTCTTACAACTCAGCTGGGACACCGCTGAGGAAACTTGAAAAATGGCAGCGTTTACACAATAACCGTCCTCAGATGTAACGGAGTTTAAGTCAGAGAAATCAAGATCTGTTGCTGCAGATCTCTCTGGAGCCTGAGGCTCGGACCTGACAGATCCCCTCTCGCAACACTCACAATGAATGAGTGCTGCAGTAGTCTTACGAGAACGGCTGGGGCAGTTTATAATGAAGTGCCCTGACTTACCACAATAGAAACATAGATTCTCCTTAAAACGATGTTCCTTGCGTGCATCACTAACCCGTCGTTGTAAAGAGTCTACCTGCATGGGTTCAGGTTCAGGTTCCCGTGTAATCCTACTCAAAGGTTCCTTAGCTGGAGAGGAAGGTAGGAAAAGGTTAGTGCGATTGCTTTCGAACCATCTCTCTTGCCTGCGTTCAGTCAGACGAGTATCAATACGGATGCAGTAGTTAATAAAGTCACCTAACGCAGTGGGAGGGTCGGCACGAGCAAGTTCATCCTTAATCAGTGGAGATAACCCTTTTCGAAAAATAGATTTTTTGGCGGAACTGTCCCAGGTGGTATCAAGGGCCCATCTCCTGAAATCCAAGGCATATTCAGCTACCGAGTGCTTACCTTGGTGCAAAGCTAACATGGCTGCTTCAGCTGTTGCACCTGCCCCATGGCTGAAATAAAAGCATCAAGGTGATTCAAACAATCATCCTCAGTCTCAATCAGAGGGTTTGCCCACATCAAAGCCTTGTTGGTAAGCAACATAATTATAGTAAGCACCTTAGATCGTTCAGTGGGAAATTGTGAAGCATGTGCAGAAAAAAAAAGATTGCATTGATTAATAAACCCCCTGAATTTCTCACGTTCACCGCCAAAACGAAAAGGGGGCAACTTGGGAATCCCAGAACTCGGGGCTACGGCAGGAGCCTGGACTCGCTCTTCTAGAACCTCAATCCTGGCTCGCAAATCCTGGGCAGTCTGTCCAAACACTTGCAAATTGTGATTAGTGAGGTCCTGTAGGCTTGAAAAACGGGTCTTTATATTCTGCAAATCTGCAAGGATATTATCAGTCACTCCGCAAAGTTCCTTTATGCGGGCCTCCATTTTCCAGATCTTTTAAGACAGGAGTACTGGAAGAAGAGGAAAGGAGAAAAAAAAAAAACAATAGTGTTTACCTGTGGTAACACTGCAGAGAGAAAAAAAAATTAAGGGAACTGCTCACCTGGAATGGTTGTGAGAAGTCACAACCACTATCATCACAGAAAGTTCACCCGGACATCTGATATCCACAGTTACAGCAGACAAAAAAGAGAAAAGAAAAAAAAAAAACAATAGTGTTTACCTGTGGTAACACTGCAGAAAAAAAAAACACTTAAGGGAATTGCTCACCTGGAATGGTTGTGAGAAGTCACAACCACTGTCATCACAGAAAGTACAACCGGACATCCGATATCCACAGTTACAGCAGACACAGCCTTTCCAGACCCAGCAGACTCTAACGTTTTGGCTTCAGAATCTTGTAATGTATGTAGTACAGTTCATATAGCGTCTTGTGCTTGGGTGCGATGAAAATACATGAGACACAGGTTTGATATAGAAAGTCTTGTATTACTTCATACAAGTTGGCAAAAATAGTCACACAGTTTGCAGACACAGAAGCAGGAGACACAGCAGGCCAGAGTAATCTAAGCTCAGCAATCACTCTCCACAACAGGTTCAGGATCTTCTTCTCTGTTACCGTAAGTCCATGCAAACGTGGGTCTTTCAAAGAGCAGGGTTCCAGAGTCCACAAGTGCTTCAGAGTTCCTCAGTAGGAATAGCTGGAGTACAAGGTCCAAGGCTTTAGGAGTCAGGTCACAGGTTCACTGCAGGCTAGATTCTGAAGCACTGATTGCTCAGCTGTGGCTGCTTAAGAAGCAAAAGGAGAGAATCAGGGCGGGAACATGCAAGCTGGAAACTCCATTTTGACTGAGGGCAAGATAGCTGCAGCAAGACAGAAAGTAAAATGGCTGACGAACAAACTGAGTTTCAGGAACATGTACACAGAACCTTACACATACCTTATATGATGCCCCATAAATAATGAAACCCATATGATTCTCCAGTATATGATGGGCCCCATGGATGATGCTCCAGTGTCTTATGAGCCAAAATAATGCTCCATATATAATGGGCCCCGTAAATGCTGCTCCAGTGTCTGTTTTCCCCCTTTTAGAATGCTCCAGTATGTGATGGCCCATGGATGCTGCTCCAGGTCTGATTGCCCCATTTAGAATGCTCCAGTTATGATGGGCCCATGATGATGCTCCAGTGTCTTATGGGCCAAAATCATGCTCCATATATAATGGGCCCCATTATTAATTATCCAGTGTATAATGGGCCCCGTAAATGCTGTTCCAGTGTCTGATGTCCCCCATTTAGAATGCTCCAGTGTATGATGGGCCCTATCTATGATGTTAAAGTGTATGCTGGGCCCCATATATAATTCTCCAGTGTATAATGCTCCCCATATATTGCTCCAAACATTAAAAAAAATGAAATACCTCTCCTCGCTGTGTACTGCTCTACTCTGGACTCCTCAGCGTCACCATCTTACAGCTCTCTGCACTTGGACGGTTTAGGCAGAGGGCGTACAGACGTTAAGTCATTGCGCTCTCTAACCTGAATGTCACGGTCAGGAAACGCGGAAGATGTCACAGTGGTGGAGCATAGAGAGGTAAGTATTGCAAGTGCTGGAGCCCTGAGCAAGCAGGGAGGGCCGACTCGTGGGCGACGGCACTGGCACAGGGCCCCTCATAGTACGCTGGTGTGTCTGACGGCGAGTGGGCCCTCCCACCGTCAGAGACACTTTTTTGTACTATGAGGGGCCCTGTGCCAGTGCCGTTGCCCACGAGACAGCTCCCCCAACCTGCTCAGGTAACCGGAACTTGCCCGGGTGCGCCAGGTGCTGACGACGGTACTGGGGGAGGATTTGTAGGTTTTGTAGTCTGTCCACTCTTGCAAGTGCATGTTCATTAAATGTCAAAGCATGCAACTGGTATAAAAATTTCTGAAATTTTTCCCTCTGGCTAAAGGTCCTTCCACACTTCTTACAGATAACCTTTGCCTCATCAATAGGATTTTTGTCAAAAAAGTACCACACTAGACTCTTCCTACTATGGTATAAATTTTCAGGGAACGCACGCTGTGCTAATTTGACCATCTGGCCAAGCTGTCCTGCAACTCTGTTTGTTTTTTTAACACGTTTTTGTACTGCTACTGGCCTGTCAGATAACCGCTGCTGCGATGTCGATGCCTGCTGCGGATCCGTCTCCTCTTCTGAGCTATTGCCAGCAGCACCCTCTTCCCCAATGGATGCCAATCCGGGTCAACAACTGGGTCATCCATCACCTCCTCTTCAATTTCATCTGCACCTTCCTCTGTGTCACCGTGTAAGGTGGTAAAATATGCAGGAACGGGCACTTGAGTTTCATCAGGGTCACATTCTGGCTCCGTAGACTGCGAGGGAAATGTAGTGCTCTGGGTGAATGTACCAGCAGAATCATCTAGCAGTGGCTGTGCATCAGTGCACTCCATCTCTGATTCATGTTGGACTGGGGAATTCAGGATTTGACTTGATAACCTAGGCATGGTATGTGAAAAAAGCTCCATGGAGTAATCTGACGTGTGGCCTGCCGCATCCTTCACTTTTGATGGGGTGAAGCACACAAGGAAAAATGTTGTTTCTGGCCAGGAGCCTACAATGATGACTCAGTGCTTGCATTTTTTGAAACTTCAGAAGAGGAGGCTATAGAGCTGGAGGCTGTTTCGGCAATGTAAGCCAAAACCTGTTCCTGATGCTCCGGATTTAAAAACAGTTTACCTACTCCCAGTAAAAGGAGCCTTCCAGGCCTTCTTGAGCCAGACGATGACGCCGGCTCAACACCTCCTGCCTTAGGTGCTCTTTTGCTTATGGCACTTCCAGCAGATGCACCACCACCACCATCAGTACCAGCTGGCCCCCCACGCCCACGTCCGCGGCCTCTTCCACCATACTTCCTCATTTTTGTGAAAATCTACCCAAAGTACCAGCAGATATATGTTACTGTATCAGAAGCGTACAGCTGTATAAAGTCTAGGGATAATTGTAAATCTCCGTATATATTTCAGGAGGCAGACACAGACGCTCTCAGGCTCAGTATGGATTACGCCAGAATATAAAAAGTAGAAAAAGGGTAATGTATCAGCAGATACCTGGTATATATAGTAGACTGAAAATACTCTTAATCTCCATATATATTTCAGGAGGCAGACATTGAAGCTCACAGGCTCAGTATGGATTACACAAGAATATAATAAGAAGAAAAAGGGGTACTGTATCAGCAGATACCTGTTATATATAGTCTAGGGAAAATATTCTAAATCTCCGCATATATTTCAGGAGTCAGACAAAGATGCTCACAGGCTCAGTATGGATTAGACAAGAATATAAAAAGCAGATCCGCAAGAAATAATCACACATGTGTTCCAATGTTCCAGATGACAATGATGCACTTAGAGTGGTGGGTGGAGGATGACTTTCTGGGAAAAAGGGTACTGTATCCCAAGCGTAGAGCTGCATACAGTTTAGGGATCATTGTAAATCTCCATATATATTTCTGGAGTAACAGACAGACTCTCACAGGCTCAGTATGGATCACACCAGAATATAATAAGAAGAAAAAAGGGTACTGTATCAGCAGATACCAGGTATATATAGTATAGTGAAAATATTCTAAATCTCCGTATATATTTCAGGAGGGAGACACTGACGCTCTCAGGCTCAGTATGGATTACACAATAATATAAAAAGATGAAAAAGGGGTACTGTTTCAGCAGATACCAGGTATATATAGTACTAACACACAACCTAGTTGCATATTCGACCAGAGGGTGATTACACACCCATGATAGTCAGCATAAGAAAAGCAAAGAGCAAATACCTGCTCCGGACAAGCATATAAACCAGGAGAAAAAAGGAGCGTATAGGTTAATGAAAATACAAAATCTTTTATTCAATAACAATGTGTATCTGTACATAAAAGTCATAAAGGACATATAACACAGGTGGCAGCAGAAATTACATCAAATGCATTGCAAATCACAGTATATAGGACCCCACATATATCCAGACCCGAGCCAAACCATACCCACAATGAGATTAGTGGGCACAGAAAAAATTGTTTATGAGAATAATAGTTTTATGAGACAAATTGCCTATATAACCAATATTAAGTAACATGGATGGCTCATCCAACTGGAGGAGAGAGATGAAAAGGCAAGAAAAACAACAAGGGGAGCTGCAGAAAAATCAATAGGTATATATGCCTAAATATCTAAGCACAATGCATGCCCAGTTAACACCTCTCCCTTTGCTATGCGCAAATGTTTTAATAAAGTGCAAATAGTGCCAATAAATAACAAAGGGAGCTACAGAAAAATTAGTCAGGTGATGCCTGAGTATATAGGCACAATGCATGCCAAGTAAATACCTCTCCCTTTGCTGTGAGCCAATGTTATAGAAAAGTGCTAGTAATACTAATAAACATCGCCACCCCCCACTGGATATAATGAGGTCAGAGATCGTAAAACATGACATAGATGCAAAAAGGCAAGAAAAGCAACAAAGGGAGCTACAGAAAAATCAATATGGTATATATGCCTAAATATATAAGCACAATGCATGCCAAGTAAACACCTCTCCCTTTGCTGTAAGCCAATGTTTTAGAAAAGTGCTAGTAATACCAGTAAACATAGCCATCCCCCACTGGATATAATGAGGTCAGAGATAGTAAAACATGACATAGATGCAAAAGCAGATGAATAACCGCATAAATAGCCACATAGATCTTACCCAGGTATATGGGACAAGGTACCCCCAGCACAAGTGCAGCTGTCCGGTCCCGACGCACGTTTCGTGGGCTAAAACCCACTTTCTCAAGGGACGGTACATGGGAGTAGCAGACAAGGACCTTCTACAAGTCAGCAGTCACATGCTGCTGAAGAGCCAATCAGCGCAGTGCATCTTGGCGCATGTGCAGTGCGTCTCCCAGGTCCTGTGCCATGCAGCCAGAGCGTCAGGTAGAGCAGGCACAAGGGAAATAGAGGTTCCCAAGGCCTGCCTCCACCTGTGGTGTGACGCCCGGCGGCATGTCAGGAGTGGGTGACACACGAACGCATGCGCACCACCGCTAGAATGGATTCAGTATACTGTGTCGTTAATACCGCATAGAATATAAGAAAATAAATGAGTGGCACATAGAAGAGAATAATATTGGAATCTGATAGCAACCAATAGTCGTATAGCAGGTAAATACAATATCAGACTGAGAGTCAGTCAGAGGAATTCCAATAGGCATATCAGCGTCACAGATCTCTTCCATATTTCAATGGGATGTTCACAGCTAGAGTTGAGCGATACTTTCCGATATCCTAAAGTATCGGAATCGGAATGGTATCGCCGATATCACTAAAATATCGGCGATACCCGATACCGATACCGGAAGTCCCATGTAAGTCTATGGGAACAAAATATCGAAATTAAAAAAAACCCATTCTTGCCTTGTTGGTTAATTGTACATGAAGGAAAACAAGAAAGAGTAATGTAGAATGTATTGGGGAAGGTTGAGGAGACATTAAAGGCATAGATGTTTAACCCAATCAAATGGAATAGCATAAATATTTTTTTTTTTAAAGATGTTCGGATTGACGAAGAAATTGACAATGTTAACGTTTTTTATATTTTGGCAAATATGTATATTACACAACTTCCATGCTCTTCATCTTCACCTTTTTAACTTTTCACACACTTTCCTTCATAATCTTCTGCAGCATCATCTTTTTCATCAAATTATTCTTCATCTTCACCTTCTTTATCTTCTTCTTAAACTTCTTGCTATTCATCTTTGTTAACATTACTCATATTCTTCTTATTAAACTATTATTCTTATTCATATTCTGCTTCATCTTCTTCATCATATTCTTATTTGTGACAGAGAATCCTGTACTTGTAATCTGTCAAAGTATGAATTTTTCATCCTTCCGTTCTTGCTGTCACAAAAGATTTAAATTACAACAGTATTTGTCCGTGTTCAGTTTAGCCTGCAGCAGCAGGCATTTTCCAGGGGCACCACGAGGAGGAACGGACTCACCCCCATACACTGCTTAGTCTTCTTCTGCTTAGAATTTAGAGCATATATTTTGCTCTTCATTTTGGTCTTATACTTCATGTTCTTCTGCTTTTAGATCTTCTGCTTATTGTTCTTGTGTCTCTTGTTCCGTATCTTGTATTTGTAGCACAATCTTGTACCAGCTGATGTTACTGGGACACGGTTACTAAGCAGGAGGTACCTGTGCTCCAAAGCACTACCAAGGACCAGCAGACGTTGCTGGAACTCGGATACCGAGATGGAGGCACCTAGGCCAAAGGCACTGCGGAGAACCAGTTGACGGTACTGGAACCCGGACGGGTAGCAGAAGGTACAAGAGCCAATGCAAGTAACGAGGACCAGCTGACTGTGCTGGAACCCGGAGGGGCAGCAGAAGGAAAAGAGCCAATGGCACAACCGAGGACCAGCTGACGTTACTGGGACACGGTTACTAAGCAGGAGGTACCTGTGCTCCAAAGCACTACCAAGGACCAGCAGACGTTGCTGGAACTCGGATACCGAGATGGAGGCACCTAGGCCAAAGGCACTGCGGAGAACCAGTTGACGGTACTGGAACCCGGACGGGTAGCAGAAGGTACAAGAGCCAATGCAAGTAACGAGGACCAGCTGACTGTGCTGGAACCCGGAGGGGCAGCAGAAGGAAAAGAGCCAATGGCACAACCGAGGACCAGCTGACGTTACTGAACCCCAGTAACACAGGAGCAAGTGTTGACTGTGCTAACAGCACTTCCGAGCAACAACTGGCGGTGTTGGAGCCCAGGGTCAAGGAGGATGTTTAAATACTAGATCAAGTAATTTCCTTGTTACCTGTCAATTTTAAATGTCTATACTTCAAACAAGAGAAAGATAACCTTTACTACCATAAGATGATGATTTCATTTAAACTAATATCTAGATAAATAAAGAATTGACAAACATAAACACATACATTAACATGTTGAACAGCAATGCAAACCAAAAATAAATTAGTTAAGGAATCTGCTATACGGTTGTACATAAAAGCATACAAGTACATATCTGAATCCATTAATGATGGATAAGTAACAGTATGTACACCATTTTTATTGTATAGACAATGAATGTCTGACTTCAAAACATCATCAGCATTACAAGTTATCTGTGATATTACTAAAATGTTCCATTTGCTGAATAATGTCACTAAATATTTTATACAAAATTATACAATTTCCATCATGTAATACTCATAATATGTGGCAATAATCATTTTTATTAACAAACATAACCTTTAAAAAGTGCATAGTGCATAGTGAAAATTGCTATTTATGGCTGACTGTGACTGTCGACTTGGAAGCATGACAACAGATAGATAAGGTATATATAGATGAGACTGCATAGCCACAGATGGTGAATTGCGATGTAATACTGTACCTCAATAAAGTGTGCGTCACTACTACATAATTTTTTTTATATAGCTTTATAAACAGGGTACATGGATGTATGCTTGTGCCTTTGTTTTGACGCACAGACTGCCTTCCTGCTGAGACGCATTGGGTAGTGAACAGTTGTGTGCAGTGTTCACTGCAGTCTCTGCGGAATAACCACACTTAGACCTTATAACTTTTCAGACTTTCTTTATCAATCTACCAAGATGAAGAAGGCAGGGAGTAAGGCACGTGGTCGTGGAGTTTCTTCAGGGAGAGGACGTGGGGATTCTGTGGCTGCTGCGGCCCCCAGTGACACAGCATCCACCAGTTTTCCCCGTGAGCGTTCCTTTATGCGCACTTTTGTAGGAGCTCGGAGTACCCCCCTGCTGCGGGAAGAACAAATTGAAGCCGTTGTTGTTTGGATGTCAGCCAATGCATCGACTTCAATTGCTTCCACCTCCTCTCAGGACCACAGCACTGTTGGGCAACCATCTGTCTCTTCACCGCCTGGCAAATTGCCCAGGCAGTCAGAGAGTTCTGTACAGGAGCCAGCTGAGTGTCTGCTTCTGTTCTCAGAATCTATTGGCTTGCAAACAGGGGCCCAGCCAAGCAGCATTCTGTAATGTGAAGAGGGAGTATGCAGTGATGCGCAACAGCTGTGTCTCTCTGAATCTGAAGAGGCGGGTGAGACAGTGCCGATGGTCAGCACACCGCAGAACGCATCTGATGATGATGAGACCCAGGTGCCAGTTTCTGTTGAGCATGGTGCTGGCCAGACCACCCAACAGCAGGTGTTGGAAGAGGGTAGTGGAGATGATGAGGTCCAAGACCCAACATGGCATGAGGAACAGGAAGGTGGTGGGAGCAGCTCAGAGGAATAATAATAATATTTATTTATATAGCGCCATCATATTCCGCAGCGCTTTACAGTTTAGCAGTTTCAGAACACAAGTCATAAGTAACAACGTTAACAATACAATAATTTAAGCTAAATAAGTCGCCCCTGCTCGTGACAGCTTACAATGTACAATGAGATGGGGGAGATACAAAGTATAGGTGTTTATATACAATGGTGCATTTACAATGATGTTCCAGCCATCTTAAGGGACTGAGGGATGGAGATAGTGAATGGGCTAGAGACACACACACACTTACACAGAATACATAGAATGACTTTGATTAGTGAATGTGATAGGCCGCTCTGAACAAATGTGTTTTGAGGGAGCGCCTGAAACCATGCAAATTGTGGATAGTCCTAATTTCTTGGGGTACAGCATTCCAGAGGATTGGCGTAGAGCAGGAGAAGTCTTGGAGTCGGGAGTGGGAGGTACGTATTAGTGCAGAGGTTAGTCGAAAGTCGTTTGCAGAGCGCAGCAGTCGGTTAGGCCGATAGATAGAAATGAGGGAGGAGATGTAGGAGGGGTGCTGCACTGTGGAGAGCTTTGTGGGTGAGAACCAGTACTTTGGTTGAAAGCTGGGAGAGGCCTAGAGAAATGGTTAGTGATAGAAGGAAGATAGAGGAAGACATTGCCCCAACGGTACAAACAGGAGGGAGAGTTAGGCTGCAGACTCGGTTGCCTGTAGCCTCCAGTTTGGCACCTGTTCGGAGCAGTTGTCTTCCAAAAGTCAAAACGTGCGCTCCCAGGACTTGCACTGCGTGGTCCTTTTTTCACACACTTGCACATGATATTTGCTATGTGAAATGCAAGCTGTGTAATCAAAAATTAAAAATAGCTAAAAGTGTCAGTCACCTCAATACCACAAATATGTGGAAACATGTGCGGACAAAGCACGTAGTTGAGTTACAAAGACACACTAGAGATGTAGGCCAACCTACAGCAGCACCTACATCTTCAGGTTGTGTTGAAGCCTCTTATCGAGCTCACACACAGCTGGTTATGCTTCCTCACAGGATCGCCATGGAAGAACCTCGGCCACTGTTGTCCAGAGACAAACTGTTATTCCACACACAGCAGCAAGTACCCTGTCATCCTCACACTCCCAGGCCACAAAACAGCCATCGGTAGCACAGGCATGGGATAAAAGACGGCCATACTCCGCAAACCATGCACGAGCACAGGCTCTGAATGCTGGCATTGCAAAACTCCTGTCCCTTGAAATGCTGTGATTCAGGCTGGTGGAGACAGACAGTTTCCGTAACTGAATATCATTGTCAATCCCACAATACAATGTGCCAAGCCGATTTCATTTCAGCAGGCAAGCCGTCCCTGGTCTGCAAAAGCATGTTGAGGGAAAAATTAAACATGCGCTACTAAAAGCCCTCAGTAGCAAGGTCCACCTGACCACCGATGCGTGGACCAGTACCCATTGTTATGATCTGCTACAACCAGTAAGGAAAGAAGGGAATTCTGTCCCTACAATACAACTAAGCTGAATCCCTACGATGTAACGGGGAACCTGATCCTGCGACCAGACCCGCTAAAGTCCTCATCTAGTGTGAACGAAGACCTATAGTTGCGAGGGAGTAATCCCTACAAGATCTAGGGACTGTGAGAAAAGGTGGACACCTCCTAACATAAATTGTAGCATGGATAATTAAACAGAAAAATAAATACTTTGTGATCCTAACATCAAGCAAAACTGACAGATTAAGGCACCTAAGCACCCGGCTAGCTTAACAGTAGATAATACAATGAAGTCAAGCAAAGCCAGAAGGGCGGAGCCAGACTAAATAGGGAAAAAAGGTCATGTGACCAGCAAACTGAAACAAAACCTAACAAGAGGGTTCTAACACCCATGGCCAGGGACAATACCTTTCCCTCACTGCCCATTGGGTCAATGTTGTGCAGCCGGGTACTGATCTTGCGAGTGGCGCTGTACGTGTTCTGCCAACTCCAAGGATTGCAGGAATCAAGTCTGTACACATTGATTCCTCCTCCTATTCCAGTTCCTCAGAATCATCGCTGCAGGAGCCGTCACGGTCTACCTCCACATGGACCCGTGAACGTTTACCTGTTGCGACCGATATGAGCACAGCCGTGTCCAAATGTCAACAGGCCATCCTGAAATTAATTTCCATGGGGAATCTTAGCCACACAGCGCAGGAGCTCTGTAATGCCATAAAGCAGGAGAGCGACGTGTGGTTTTTGGAAGAGAATCTACAGGCAGGCTTGGTAGTGTGTGACAATGGCCGAAATCTGGTGTCAGCTCTGGGCCTTGGCAACCTCACTCACATACCATGTCTGTCATATGTGCTCAACTTGGTCGTGCAGAGTTTTTTGAGGGACTATCCGGATCTTGATGCACTGCTGCACAAGGTCCGCCTAGAGTGCGCTCACTTGCGACGTTCCAGCATGGCCAGATCGCTGATTGCAGCTCTGCAACGCAGATTTCACCTTCATGAACATCGCATCATATGTGACGTACCCACCAGGTGGAATTCCTCGTTACATATGTTGGAGCGGTTGTGTGAGCAGCAGCCAACAGTAATGGAGTATCAGCTGCATCAGGCGCAGTCAACTCGCAATTTGCGCCGTTCACACTTCACCACTACTGAGTGGGCCTCTATAATAAGAATAATAATATTATTTATTTATATAGCGCCATAATATTCCGCAGTGCTTTACAGTTTAACAGTTTCAAAACACGAGTCATAAGTAACAACGTTAATAATACAATAATTAAAGCAAAATCAGCCGCCCCTGCTGGTGAAAGCTTACAATCTACAATGAGGTGGGGGAGATACAAAGTACAGGTGTTTATATACAATGGTGTTTTTACAATGATGGTCCAGCCATTTTAAGGAAGTGAGGGATGCATGGAGATAGTGAATGGGCTACACACACAGAATTACACATAGAATGACTTTGATTAGTGAATGTGATAGGCCACTGTGAACAAATGTGTTTTGAGGGAGCGCCTGAAACCATCCAAATTGCGGATAGTCCTAATTTCTTGGGGTAGAGCATTCCAGAGGATTGGCGCAGCGCGGGTGAAGTCTTGGAGTTGGGAGTGGGAGGTACGGATTAGTGCAGAGGTTAGTCGAAGGTCGTTTGCAGAGTGCAGCAGTCGGTTAGGCCGATAAATATAAATAAGGGAGGAGATGTAGGGGGGTGCTGCGCTGTGGAGAGCTTTGTTGGTGAGAACCAGTAATTAGAATTGGATCCTATAATGAATGGGCAGCCACTGCCAGTGTAATGAGTGGCGAATAACTCTATGAAGGATATCTGCCACGTTTTGCGTGCGTTTGATGAGTCAACGCGGATGGCGAGTGCAGATGATGCACTAGTCAGCCTGACTGTCCCCCTTATCTGCCTGCTTCAAAAAACACTGCAAGCACTAAGGCATGAGGTTTTGGAAGAGGTGGAGGATGAGGAGTCACAAATTCCATCACCTTCTGGACAGTCAGCGCAACGTGGTTCCTCACAAAGGGCTGGAGGACTTTCAAAGTACCATGCTGTATCAACAATTGAACCTCCAGAGTCGCTGTCTATATTTTCATAACCATTACAAACTTTTAATGTATTTACAAAGCACATAATGTACATTTTTTGTCTATCCTTTTGTAATGCTATTGTGTTTCCATAAACTGATGTTACAGAATTATGATACAAAGTTTTTAAATTTTGAGTTTTAAATTTTGTAAATTTATATGTATTTGAAGGACTTTGTGAGGAGGATGAGGAGGAGTCAATGGAGGAGGAAGACATCGCTCCAGAGGGAGGTAGACAATGCTCTAGTCAGTATGTAGACCAAGGGTGGGGTGATGCACAGCAGGCGGAGATGACGCCTCTTGCAGGGGACAACGTTTCTTGGCCAGTTGGGAGTCTGCAGCACATGGTTGATTTCATGCTGCAGTGGCTGAGAAACGACCGCCGCATCGAACACATTCACACCACGTCTGATTATTGGGTGTACACCCTCCTAGACCCTCGCTACCGGGACAACTTACAAAGCCTCATCACACCGTTGAACCGGGAGCGTAAAATGCGGAAGTACCAAGACACACTGGTGCAATCCATAATGTTCTCCATTCCAGCCGAGAGCACTGCTGCTGCTACTGATTTACAAAGCAGCTCTGTGCGTCGAGGCAGTGGAGACAGCTCTGCAACAAGAGGGAGCACAAGCAGCGCCTCTGCACAGGGCAAGAACAGTATGTTCCAAATGTGTCGAAGTTTTGTGGCAGCGCCACCAATGTCTACACCATCCGAGACGGCTCCAGTCAGCAGGAGGCAACATTTCCGTAAGATGGTTACAGACTACATGTCTTGCCCTCTCAGTGTACTCTCAGATGGCTCTTCCCCATTCAAGTTTTGTGTCTCTAAGCTGGATACATGGCCAGAGCTTAGCCAGTATGCATTGGAGGTGCTGGCTTGATCTGCTGCCAGTGTATTATCGGAGCGCGTCTTTACTGCTGCAGGTGGTGTACTAACAGACCGTTGCATGCGACTATCCTACGATAATGTAGAACGGCTTACTTTTCTGAAAATGAAATAGGCATGGATCTCGCCTGAATTTGCCTGTCCGGTTTCAGATTAACTAACTGGTTGGCAACGTTTTCCATGTCTCCTGTTATGTTCATCTTTCTACCACCTGAGCTATACTCCCTGGGCTACAACACTGCCAGTTGCTGCTCAGAAGTGTCGTGTCCACAGACCAATACACAAGCTATAGTGATAGTGGGGTTCAGTAACGCCTGCTGTTCCCCTGCTGTGTGTCCGGCAAAAATTACTGCTACCTAGCTACACATGTTTAAAAAAACATGACATGTTAAAGTGGCTAGTGCTACACATAGATATCAGGCTACACCCTTATTTCTAAGCTGTAAACAAGTGAAACGTCAAATTTAAAACCATTCAATGATTAGTGTTGGTAACAAATCTGTAACTAAATAATTGTGACATATTATGGCAGATATCCACATGTCTAACACAAATGCTAACACAAAAGCATACTTATGCTATAGGGTACTGATGGTGAACCTTCTCACTCCATAACTTTGACCAATCCAACTCACATCATGCCTCAAATGCTGCAATGTTGGAAGTGCATAATGTGGGTTGAACTTTGACAACAGCTGCAGTGCGAAGGTTATCCTTCTGTGTTCTTGGCTTTTAAATAAAAGCATACAAGTAAATATAATAATACATTGTTGATTAAGGGACATGATGTACACCTGTAATATTGTGCAAACAATGGATGTAGGACTATTCCTCTTCAACATTACTTATATTTGTGTCATTTGAAAAAATACATATTTTAGTTAAAAATTAAAAACCCATGTTCAGTAGCTGTGAAAGGCCCGTTTGTGTACTTCTATATTGTTTGCAACCAATGTATTGTATACGGATGGAAGCGCGTCACACTAATAGATTAGATTTATTTTAAATGGAATGTAGCAGAACCAATTGGAGATAAATGTAAAAGGATGGCCACTGAGACACGCTTAGCAGGTACAAGCAGCATGCTTGAACAAGTAACTGGAGGTGATGTGCACTCAAAAAGTAAAAAACACAGACTGAAGTGAAACATGAAACACAACATGTCCACAATCTGTGAAAGGCTACTCCTTTGTGTACTTCTATAGTATTTGCAACCAATGTATTGTAATCGGGAGTGAAGCGCGTCACACTAATAGATTAGATTTATTTTAAATGGAATGTAGCAGAACCAATTGGAGATAAATGAAAAGGATGAGCCACTGAGACACGCTCAGCAGAGTACAAGCAGCAGTGTTGAACAAGTAACTGGAGCGTGATTTTGCACTCAAAAAAGTAATAAACACAGACTGAGTGAACACTGAAACACAACTGTCACAATCTGTGAAAGGCTACCCTTTGTGTACTTCTATAGTATTTGCAACCAATGTATTGTATACGGATGGAAGCGCGTCACACTAATAGATTAGATTTATTTTAAATGGAATGTAGCAGAACCAATTGGAGATAAATGAAAAGGATGAGCCACTGAGACACGCTCAGCAGAGTACAAGCAGCAGTGCTTGAACAAGTAACTGGAGCGTGATGTGCACTCAAAAAAGTAAAAAACACAGACTGAAGTGAACACTGAAACACAACTGTCCACAATCTGTGAAAGGCTACTCCTTTGTGTACTTCTATAGTATTTGCAACCAATGTATTGTATACGGATGGAAGCGCGTCACACTAATAGATTAGATTTATTTTAAATGGAATGTAGCAGAACCAATTGGAGATAAATGAAAAGGATGAGCCACTGAGACACGCTCAGCAGAGTACAAGCAGCAGTGCTTGAACAAGTAACTGGAGCGTGATGTGCACTCAAAAAAGTAAAAAACACAGACTGAAGTGAACACTGAAACACAACTGTCCACAATCTGTGAAAGGCTACTCCTTTGTGTACTTCTATAGTATTTGCAACCAATGTATTGTATACGGATGGAAGCGCGTCACACTAATAGATTAGATTTATTTTAAATGGAATTTAGCAGAACCAATTGGAGATAAATGAAAAGGATGAGCCACTGAGACACGCTCAGCAGAGTACAAGCAGCAGTGCTTGAACAAGTAACTGGAGCGTGATGTGCACTCAAAAAAGTAAAAAACACAGACTGAAGTGAACACTGAAACACAACTGTCCACAATCTGTGAAAGGCTACTCCTTTGTGTACTTCTATAGTATTTGCAACCAATGTATTGTATACGGATGGAAGCGCGTCACACTAATAGATTAGATTTATTTTAAATGGAATGTAGCAGAACCAATTGGAGATAAATGAAAAGGATGAGCCACTGAGACACGCTCAGCAGAGTACAAGCAGCAGCGCTTGAACAAGTAACTGGAGCGTGATGTGCACTCAAAAAAGTAAAAAACACAGACTGAAGTGAACACTGAAACACAACTGTCCACAATCTGTGAAAGGCTACTCCTTTGTGTACTTCTATAGTATTTGCAACCAATGTATTGTATACGGATGGAAGCGCGTCACACTAATAGATTAGATTTATTTTAAATGGAATGTAGCAGAACCAATTGGAGATAAATGAAAAGGATGAGCCACTGAGACACGCTCAGCAGAGTACAAGCAGCAGTGCTTGAACAAGTAACTGGAGCGTGATGTGCACTCAAAAAAGTAAAAAACACAGACTGAAGTGAACACTGAAACACAACTGTCCACAATCTGTGAAAGGCTACTCCTTTGTGTACTTCTATAGTATTTGCAACCAATGTATTGTATACGGATGGAAGCGCGTCACACTAATAGATTAGATTTATTTTAAATGGAATGTAGCAGAACCAATTGGAGATAAATGAAAAGGATGAGCCACTGAGACACGCTCAGCAGAGTACAAGCAGCAGTGCTTGAACAAGTAACTGGAGCGTGATGTGCACTCAAAAAAGTAAAAAACACAGACTGAAGTGAACACTGAAACACAACTGTCCACAATCTGTGAAAGGCTACTCCTTTCTGTACTTCTATAGTGTTTGCAACCAATGTATTGTATACGGATGGAAGCACGTCACACTAATAGATTTGATTTTTTTCTAATATAATGGAGCTGCACCAATTCCACTAAATAAAATAAAAAAAAAAAGAGTCAGTGACACGTGCAGATGCCTACAAACAGCGGTGGATGCAGAGCAAACTGCAGCGTCACCTGCACTGTCACACACACACCTTGCACAGAGCTGTTAAAACAACACTGGCAAAATGAAGCTTTACACAGCGGTTGGTAAACTAGCCTGCCTCAAGCACAGTAGTACACAAAATCGCAATATCTAACTGTCCCTCAGAGTCAGCACAGCAGCGTTCTGTCCCTAACTGAGTTCACAGCACAGTGACGCTAAAATGGCTGCGGCGCCTTTTATAGTGCATTCTGACATCATTTCAGCAGCCAATCACAGCCATGCCATTAGTTAAGATGACCGCATCATTACAGGATGTGCCCACACTTCGTAGGATTCCTCATTGGCTGACTAAAATCACATTGCTCTCAAAGAATTATGGGAACTTCCGATTCCGGTATACGATATTGAAAAAGTATCGGAATTAAGTATCGGAATTCCGATAACGCGAATATCGGCCGATACCCGATACTTGCGGTATCGGAATGCTCAACACTATTCACAGCATCAGGTATTTTTTGAAGAAGGTTCGTCCAGAACTGATCTTGATGGGTAGTGTCCATACATACATAATCACATAGACTAAAATAAAAACGAAAAGCAACAAGATCAATAAAAATAAAAACAAAATTAAAAACACGGACATGCTGCACAATGTGAGGGGGTATATAACCAGAACAAAGGAAACAAAGAGGAAAACTGTACCACTAAAGGAAATTATGATACTAAAGAAATGGGGCGAAGGACATAGATTCATTCACACCTTTAGGTGTTAGGGTGTCTAATTTGGCAATCCACCTGGTTTCCATCTGAGCCAAAATCTTCTTATAATTTCCACCCCTAACACCCAAATGGAGAATATCAATGCCTCTAACCATAAAAGTAGCCGCGTTGCCATCATGGTACTTCAGAAAATGGCGTGGGATGATTTTTAAATCAGATTGATCTCTTGCCGACTTGGCCGCGCGAATGTCCCGCACATGCTCCCGTACCCTCACGCGTAGCTCCCTGGTGGTGAGACCGACATAAATTTTAGAGCAGCCACATGTAGCGTAGTAAACATGGGTGCTCCCACAGGAAATACGATGTTGAATGTTGTATTCTTTTTCACCACCAGAGGACCGAAAGGTGGAGCAGCGCAGGACATTCGCCCAGGCAACGCAATGACCACATGGAAAAGAGCCAGGAGTCGGTCCCCTTAACCCGAAAGGGTTACTATGTTTCATGGAGAAATGGCTTCGAACCAGCAGGTCACCCAAATTATTTGCACGTCGAGCTGTCATCTGTGGAAAATCCCCCACCTCGATCCCCAGTGCAGGCTCAGTACTCAAAATAGTCGAATGTTTATTCAAGACATCGCGCATATGTTCCCACTCGTGATTGTATGTAGAGATATATCTAATTGATATATCAGTTTCATTATTCTGCACCCGTTTGTTTGGATGGAGTAAGTCTCCTCGGGGTTTTTTTCGAGCCCTATTATATGCACGTTTGATACATCTTTTGCTGTATCCACGTGCTAAGAAGCGGTTTTTAAGATCTTGAGCTTGTGCTTCAAATCTCGCCTCAGATGAACAGATGCGCCTCACCCTTAGGAACTGCCCAACCGGGACAGCCCTAATAGTAGATGGATTGTGCGCTGATGTAGCATGAATAAGTGAATTGACAGAGGTAGGTTTCCTATATACATCAGTCTGGATGTGGCCACTGGGGTCAACATCCAGAGTAATGTCCAGGAAATCAATTTTCTTGCGATCATATTTGTAGGTCAATCGAATGTTATAAGGATTGTGGTTGAGCTCTGCCATGAAATCCTCGAGCTGATGCACCGTCCCGTCCCACAAAAAGATAACGTCATCAATGTAGCGATACCAGCACAGCACATGGGAGGCGGCCCGCACGCCCTCGTCACCAAAAACAAACCTCTCCCATGAACCAAGAAAGAGGTTTGCGTACGAAGGCGCACAGGCCGCGCCCATGGCTGTGCCATGCATCTGATGGTAAAAAACATCCTTGAATACAAAGTAATTGTGGGACAGGACATAGTGCAACAGTTCAAGTATCAGTTCGCACATAGGGCTGTCCAGGTCAGAGAACCCAAGGAAGAGGCGCACCGCATCCAGGCCCTGAGAATGGTCTATACATGTATATAGGCTCTCTACATCGGCTGTAACCAGCCAAGTCTCCTGATCCACAAGGATGCCATCGACCCTAGCCAGGGCGTCCGCAGTGTCACGTATCTGTGAAGGTAGTGTAGTCACAATGGGTTTCAGGTAGTAATCTATAAATTTACACACTGGATCACTCAAACTCCCAATCCCGGACACAATAGGGCGCCCAGGAGGGTCAAGGGCATCCTTGTGGATTTTAGGTAACAAATAAAAAGTCGGGATTCTAGGTGTCTTGACCAATAGGCCATTGTAGACCTCCCTGGTGATGATGCCCTCTTCAAGGGCCGTAAACAGAATGACCTCAAGTTCCGCCAAGAAGGAAGCGGTGGGATTATAAGATAATTTCTGATATGTACTGCCATCCCTTAGCTGTCTAAGTGCCTCATGTACATATTTTTCCTGAGGCCAAATCACGATGTTTCCCCCCTTGTCCGCAGCTTTTATCACCACATCGTCAAGTGACTGTAATTGTGCCAGTGCTTGTCTCTCTTTATGAGTCAAGTTATCAAACTTTCGCTTGGTTGAAAGTTTTTTAAAATCATCAGACACTAGTTTAGTGAAAATGTCTATTGCTGGGCATAGGGACAAGGGGGGAAACCTTGCTGACTTGGGTATGATGCAGGGTGGAAACCGTTTACGTGGATGGCTCACCTGTTCATCAAGAAGCTCCTCCAAGTTACGTAACGCCTCCCTCTCGGTGTCACTCAAGTCATCACCACAATGTTGTTTATTGTGTAGTTTCCTCAGCAAAAGTTTGCGGGAAAACAACTGCAGGTCCTTTAAAGCTGTAAAGTAATCAAAAGAGTTAGTGGGTGAAAATGTCAAACCCTTACTAAGGACCTGCAGCTGTATATCCGACAACACATGAGCCGAGAGGTTAAGTACCTGCAATCCACCTTGTACACCGGATGGCATGGAGTTCTCCTCCCGATTTTTATTACGAGTCGTTTGGCGAGTTGAGATCTTTGAGGTCAAGGGCTCAGACGCAGATGTGGTATTATTGGAAGATGTCTTAACATTATTCTCCCCCTTATTCGAGTGGTTAGGTCTCCTAGATGAGGATCTTGAACGTGAATATGATGAGTAGCGAAAACGTGACCTGGAGCGCTCTGTATTATTGCGCCATCTATTCATTGTATAAGTTTGTTTATCTTGGACATCACGTCTAAATTTTTTTGACTTGTTGGTTTGAATTTCAAGTGCCCATTTCTGGGACTCAGTGTCCATCTCATCGTTAAACCTTTTAAGAGTATCACTACTCATGTCTTTTCTAAGGGTGACCTGCAAGTTCTCCATTTCTAGCTCAAGAGATGTCAGAGACTTTTGATTCATGTCTCGAAGTAGCTCCATGAAACCTATAGAACAGGTGTTAGCTAAAGACTCCCATTTCTCAATAAATGTATCATCTTGTATAGGAAAAGATGGAAAAACCTGGATACGTAGTCCTCTAGGGACTAGTTCCATTTCTATGTATTTGGTAAGAAATTCGTGGTTCCACCATATCCTGGTACGTTTTCTCAATAGTTCCTTGGTATTACTAGCACTTTTCTATAACATTGGCTCACAGCAAAGGGAGAGGTATTTACTTGGCATGCATTGTGCCTATATACTCAGGCATCACCTGACTAATTTTTCTGTAGCTCCCTTTGTTATTTATTGGCACTATTAGCACTTTATTAAAACATTTGCGCATAGCAAAGGGAGAGGTGTTAACTGGGCATGCATTGTGCTTAGATATTTAGGCATATATACCTATTGATTTTTCTGCAGCTCCCCTTGTTATTTTTCTTGCCTTTTCATCTCTCTCCTCCAGTTGGATGAGCCATCCATGTTACTTAATATTGGTTATATAGGCAATTTGTCTCATAAAACTATTATTCTCATAAACAATTTTTTCTGTGCCCACTAATCTCATTGTGGGTATGGTTTGGCTCGGGTCTGGATATATGTGGGGTCCTATATACTGTGATTTGCAATGCATTTGATGTAATTTCTGCTGCCACCTGTGTTATATGTCCTTTATGACTTTTATGTACAGACACACATTGTTATTGAATAAAAGATTTTGTATTTTCAGTAACCTATACGCTCCTTTTTTCTCCTGGTTTATATACAGGTATATATAGTAGACTGAAAATATTCTAAATCTCCGTATATATTTCAGGAGGCAGACACTGAAGCTCACAGGCTCAGTATGGATTACACAAGAATATAATAAGAAGAAATAGGGGTACTGTATCAGCAGATACCAGGTATATATAGTCTAGGGAAAATATTGGAAATCGCCGTTTATATTTCAGGAGTCGGACAATGACGCTCACAGGCTCAGTATGGAGTACACAAAAATATAAATAGATCCACAATAAATAATCACACATGTGGGCCAATGTTCCAGGTGTCAATGATGCACTTACAGTTGGGGGGGAGGACGACTTTCTGCCAAAAAGGGTACTGTATCCCAAGCGTACAGATGTATACAGTCTAGGGGTAATTGTAAATTTCCGTATTTAGTTCCGGAGTAACAGACAGACGCTCATGCTGTATACAGTGTTTGGGAAATTGTAAATCTCCGTATATTTAGCCAGAGTCAGACACTGGCTCTCACAGGCTCAGTATTGATCACACTAGAATATAAAAAGTAGAAAAAGGGTAATGTATTACAAGCGTCCAGCTGTATACAGGGTTAGGGAAATTGAAAATCTCTGTATATTTTCCCAGAGTCAGACACTGGCTCTCACAGGCTCAGTATTGATCACACCATAATATAAAAAGTAGAAAAAGGGTAATGTATTAGAAGCAGACAGCTGTATACAGGGTTGGGGAAATTGTAAATTTCTATATATTTTGCCTGAGTCAGACACTGGCTCTCACAGGCTCAGTATGCATCACACTAGAATATAAAAAGTAGGGCGTCGAGGGGGGGGCAGCCCAGATAGGGAGGTGCCAAAAATGGCATATGAGCATATGATGAGGTGTACAATGGATGTAAAGCAGCTGCAAATGGAGGAATTGGAGAAGTCCGAGGAAGAGGAGGACAAAGCGAGCCATTTTGCTGGCAACCTATGTGTCATCAGGGGAAGGTGGGACAAAATCCTTTGCAACCCATGCATGGTTCATTTTAATGAAGGTTAGATCATCAACATTTTGCGTCGACAGACGGGTCCTTCTTTCTGTCAGGATGGATCCAGCAGCACTGAAGACTCTTTCTGATAGCACATTACCAGCAGGGCAAGCGAGCTCCTTTAAGGCATATTGTGCCAATTCAGGCCAGGTGTCCAGTTTACAGGCCCAGTAGTCAAAGGGGAATGACCTGTGAGGGACAACATCGATAGGGGAGGAGAAGTAATTTTTAACCATAGTTGACAACTGCTGTCTCCTGTCTGTTGCTATAGATTCACTATTACCTTGCGTGTGAGCTGTCCTAGAGACATCAGTCCACAACATGGTCATGAAACCCCTGTCTCCAACGCCACTTCGGCTGTGTGCACCACGAACACTAGAGTTGAGCGATACTTTCCGATATCCAAAAGTATCGGAATCGGAATGGTATCGCCGATACACAAAAAATATCGGCGATACCCGATACCGATACCGGAAATACAATGTAAGTCTATGGGAACAAAATATCGGAATTAAAAAAAACCCATTCTTGCCTTGTTGGTTAATTGTACATGAAGGAAAACAACAAAGAGTAATGTAGAATTTATTGGGGGAGGTTGAGGAGACATTAAAGGCATAGATGTTTAACACAATGCAATGGAATAGCATTAATATTTCTTTTTTTGAAATACGTTTGGATTGACGAAGAAATTGACAATGTTGTTAACCTTTTTTCTATTTTGTCAAATATGTCTGTTTCACAACTTCCATGCTCTTCACCTTTTTAACTTTTCACACACTTTCTCCTTCATAATCTTCAGCAGCATCATCTTTCTCATCAAATTATTCTTCATCTTCACCTTCTTAATCTTCTAAAACTTCTTGCTATTCATCTTTTTGTTAACATTACTTATATTGTTCTTATTAAACAGTTATTATTCTTCATATTCTACTTCTTCATCTTCTTCCTATTCATCCTTTTCATCATATTCTTATTTGTGACAGACATTCCTGTACTTGTAATCTGTAAAACTCTGAATTTTCATCCTTCCGTTCTTGCTGTCACGAAAGATTTTAATTACAACAGTATTTGTCCGCGTTCAGTTTAGCCTGCAGCAGCATCAGGCATTTTCCAGGGGCACCACGAGGAGGAACGGACTCACCCCCATACACTGCTTAGTCTTCTTCTGCTTAGAATTTAGAGCATATATTTTGCTCTTCATTTTGGTCTTATACTTAATGTTCTTCTGCTTTTTGATCTTCTGCTTATTGTTCTTCTGTCTCTTGTTCTGTATCTTGTAGTTTGTCTTAACCTTCTTTGTCCTGTTGGTGATGGTACAAAAGCCAATGGAAGTAACGAGGACCAGCTGACTGTGCTGGAACCCGGAGGGTCAGCAGAAGGAAAAGAGCCAATGGCACAACCGAGGACCAGCTGACGTTACTGGGACACGGTTACTAAGCAGGAGGTACCTGTGCTCCAAAGCACTACCAAGGACCAGCAGACGTTGCTGGAACTCGGATACCGACATGGAGGCACCTAGGCCAAAGGCACTGCGGAGAACCAGCTGACGGTACTGGAACCCGGATGGGTAGCAGAAGGTACAAGAGCCAATGAAAGTAACGAGGACCAGCTGACTGTGCTGGAACCCGGAGGGTCAGCAGAAGGAAAAGAGCCAATGGCACAACCGAGGACCAGCTGACGTTACTGGACACGGTTACTAAGCAGGAGGTACCTGTGCTCCAAAGCACTACCAAGGACCAGCAGACGTTGCTGGAACTCGGATACCGACATGGAGGCACCTAGGCCAAAGGCACTGCGGAGAACCAGCTGACGGTACTGGAACCCGGATGGGTAGCAGAAGGTACAAGAGCCAATGAAAGTAACGAGGACCAGCTGACTGTGCTGGAACCCGGAGGGTCAGCAGAAGGAAAAGAGCCAATGGCACAACCGAGGACCAGCTGACGTTACTGGGACACGGTTACTAAGCAGGAGGTACCTGTGCTCCAAAGCACTACCAAGGACCAGCAGACGTTGCTGGAACTCGGATACCGACATGGAGGCACCTAGGCCAAAGGCACTGCAGAGAACCAGCTGACGGTACTGGAACCCGGACGGGTAGAAGAAGGTACAAGAGCCAATGCAAGTGACGAGGACCAGCTGACTGTGCTGGAACCCGGAGGGGCAGCAGAAGGAAAAGAGCCAAAGGCACAACCGAGGACCAGCTGACGTTACTGGGACATGGTTACTAAGCAGGAGGTACCTGTGCTCCAAAGCACTACCAAGGACCAGCAGACGTTGCTGGAACTCGGATACCGACATGGAGGCACCTAGGCCAAAGGCACTGAGGAGAACCAGCTGACGGTACTGGAACCCGGATGGGTAGCAGAAGGTACCCATGGAAATTAAAGTTGAGGCAGCAGGACTGTTTGCCGTTCACACAGCAGGGGAACAGCTGACATTACTGAACCCCAGTAACACAGGAGCAAGTGTAGACTGTGCTAACAGCACTTCCGAGAAACAACTGGCGGTGTTGTAGCCCAGGGATGAGAAGAGAACATGGTGGAGGCAGCAGGACTGTTTGCCGTTCACACAGCAGGGGAACAGCTGACATTACTGAACCCCAGTAACACGGGAGCAAGTGTTAACTGTGCTAACAGCACTTCCGAGAAACAACTGGCGGTGTTGTAGCCCAGGGATGAGAAGAGAACATGGTGGAGGCAGCAGGACTGTTTGCCGTTCACACAGCAGGGGAACAGCTGACATTACTGAACCCCAGTAACACAGGAGCAAGTGTAGACTGTGCTAACAGCACTTCCGAGAAACAACTGGCGGTGTTGTAACCCAGGGATGAGAAGAGAACAGGGTGGAGGCAGCAGGACTTTTTGCCGTTCACACAGCAGGGGAACAGCTGACATTACTGAACCCCAGTAACACGGGAGCAAGTGTTAACTGTGCTAACAGCACTTCCGAGAAACAACTGGCGGTGTTGTAGCCCAGGGATGAGAAGAGAACATGGTGGAGGCAGCAGGACTGTTTGCCGTTCACACAGCAGGGGAACAGCTGACATTACTGAACCCCAGTAACACAGGAGCAAGTGTAGACTGTGCTAACAGCACTTCCGAGAAACAACTGGCGGTGTTGTAACCCAGGGATGAGAAGAGAACAGGGTGGAGGCAGCAGGACTTTTTGCCGTTCACACAGCAGGGGAACAGCTGACATTACTGAACCCCAGTAACACAGGAGCAAGTGTAGACTGTGCTAACAGCACTTCCGAGAAACAACTGGCGGTGTTGTAACCCAGGGATGAGAAGAGAACAGGGTGGAGGCAGCAGGACTTTTTGCCGTTCACACAGCAGGGGAACAGCTGACATTACTGAACCCCAGTAACACAGGAGCAAGTGTAGACTGTGCTAACAGCACTTCCGAGAAACAACTGGCGGTGTTGTAACCCAGGGATGAGAAGAGAACAGGGTGGAGGCAGCAGGACTTTTGCCGTTCACACAGCAGGGGAACAGCAGGCGTTACTGAACCCCACAAACACATCAGCGATTGTTTTCATCTGTGCATCTAACACTTCTGAGCAGCAACTGGCGCTGTTGAAGCCCAGGGTCAAGGAGGGTGTAGGCAGAGGCCTAGTATGAGACGTTTGAAGTTGAAGTTGTAGTTAGCAGCAGTAATTTTTGCCAGACACACAGCAGGGGAACAGCAGGCGTTACTGAACCCCACAAACACATCAGCGATTGTTTTCATCTGTGCATCTAACACTTCTGAGCAGCAACTGGCGCTGTTGAAGCCCAGGGTCAAGGAGGGTGTAGGCAGAGGCCTAGTATGAGACGTTTGAAGTTGAAGTTGTAGTTAGCAGCAGTAATTTTTGCCAGACACACAGCAGGGGAACAGCAGGCGTTACTGAACCCCACAAACACATCAGCGATTGTTTTCATCTGTGCATCTAACACTTCTGAGCAGCAACTGGCGCTGTTGAAGCCCAGGGTCAAGGAGGGTGTAGGCAGAGGCCTAGTATGAGACGTTTGAAGTTGAAGTTGTAGTTAGCAGCAGTAATTTTTGCCAGACACACAGCAGGGGAACAGCAGGCGTTACTGAACCCCACAAACACATCAGCGATTGTTTTCATCTGTGCATCTAACACTTCTGAGCAGCAACTGGCGCTGTTGAAGCCCAGGGTCAAGGAGGGTGTAGGCAGAGGCCTAGTATGAGACGTTTGAAGTTGAAGTTGTAGTTAGCAGCAGTAATTTTTGCCAGACACACAGCAGGGGAACAGCAGGCGTTACTGAACCCCACAAACACATCAGCGATTGTTTTCATCTGTGCATCTAACACTTCTGAGCAGCAACTGGCGCTGTTGAAGCCCAGGGTCAAGGAGGGTGTAGGCAGAGGCCTAGTATGAGACGTTTGAAGTTGAAGTTGTAGTTAGCAGCAGTAATTTTTGCCAGACACACAGCAGGGGAACAGCAGGCGTTACTGAACCCCACAAACACATCAGCGATTGTTTTCATCTGTGCATCTAACACTTCTGAGCAGCAACTGGCGCTGTTGAAGCCCAGGGTCAAGGAGGGTGTAGGCACAAAATATTGAGTTATTGCCTTGTTACGTGGCCATTGCAAATGTATGTACTTCAAACAAGAATAAATGAAGTTTTACTACGACAATAAAATGATGAATTTCAATTACAAGAATAGAAAAATATTTATACTTGACAGTCCTCTGTGGTTGATAACGTTTAATGGCTAACTGAAAATATGGTAACAAATTCAAAGCTTTCGAGACTACTCAGGTGTCTTCATCAGGCTAAGAGTAAAGCCAAAAATGAAGAATCACATATTTCTACACACAACAGGACACAGGAATAGCTAAGACAAGTGAGGGAGGGACAAGTGAGGGGAGACCGGCAACAAAAAGGAGAACAAGGATGAATTATCAGCGCCACACAATCACAGATAAATTAATGAATTTACCTGTGGCAAAAGACTTTTGTATGCCCGGTCATAGCATCATGGATATGGAATTACTGGTATTAAAATATAACTTCAAATATGAGAAACGTACAAAGGTTTCAGAATATAGCTCATCATGACCTTTGACACTGTTAGTGATGGAATGAATAGATCACATGGATTTATGTCATTCTATATCAATTAAGGAATCTGCGTCTATGCCCTTCCAGGGTCATGAAAACCCAAAAAAAGACGCCAATGAGAGGGCAATCAAACTTTTTATCCTTATCTAGGAACTGTTCCAATATTTATGTTCATCCCTGTGAGATAATGACAGTTCTGATACACGTCACTTACTTGTCTTACCTATTGCACTATTCCTGTGTCCTGTTGTGTATAGAAATATGTGATGCTTAATTTTTTTATTTAGTCTTTCCCTGATGAAGAGACGTGAGTAGCCTTGAAAGCTTGCAATTTGTTTCCATCTTTTCAGTTATCCATTAAAAGGTATCAACCACTGCTGACTCTGAAGTCTAAATATTTTTCTATCTACTGGCTAACACGGTACAAAGATACACATGTTTTCTAATTTCAAGAAGGAAAAATAAAGAAAATACAAATATAAACGCATATATGCACATGCCAAAAATAAATGGAACAACACAACACCCAAAAAATTGGTAACAAAATATAGTGTTGTAAATTTAAGAATAAAAGTCCATTTTTTTTTTTATGAATAATGCTTAAGGAACGCTATGTTAAACCATAACATAGTGAAGACAATGGATTTTGTAATAGTCACTCATCATCATCATCGCAAATTTTATGTGACAGTCACAGACATTTCAATTATTTAAGTTCATAAAATCGTAACTTTCTATAGCATGTATGACATGTCCAGCATGGACTCATCAATGTGATTGATGACACAATAATGTACGATAAAAAATAACCATTTAAAAAAACATTAGGCATTGTTTGTCACAATTTAAGTGTGTGCCTGCAAGTGTAGGTGAAACAAAGGCTACGGATAGCAAAGGTATATTCTATGTCTGTATCAGACAGTGGACAGCCTCTGATGGGTAATGCCGATGTTATACTGTACGTCAATAAAGTCTGCGGCTGAAATCATGCATTTTTTGCTTGTAGAGTGTTGAAGAGGGTAAAAGAATGTCTGGTTGCGCAAAGCTTTATCCGTCAACACTACCTTCCTACTGTCACGCGTAGGGTAGGGTAGCGTGTGGCAATTAGCTGACTATCAAATGTGAGGTTAGGCTGCGTTATTGCGCACTAGGGACGCAAAAAAAAATACAGCAGTAATAATTAAATGTGTAATACTCCACCTATGACAAACAAAAAAATTACATTCCTCTTTAACAATGTACAAGACTAACAAGCCTAATGGTTGACGCTGACTTAATTGAGATACAGTATTACATCAACATTGTTCATGAGTAACTATGCACTGTGATACCTATATACCAGTATTAATTTATATCTCTTGTGGTTGTTTCAACAGCACTTGCAGGTATAACTACCTATTGTCAGTATGCATGATGCACTTTCTAGATGTAATAATTTATTATTGGACATTATTACCATGTTTACATGCTGGCCATTTCATATATGGTGTTTGAAGTTACAGTTGGCATCAGTATGTGTATTTTATAATGTCTGTCATAAATAAAACTCGTGATGATGATGATGAGGATTTAATGATTCGTACATCCATTGACTGCATTATCTTACAGGTACAGATAAAGTTCCTTAAAAAGCATTAATTCATAAGTCTGAAATGTACTTTTATGCATTAATTTCAAAATGTGAAGAGTAGACTATGTTTTATTTTTTGTTACCATTTCTAATAGACATGTGCAGATATGCGCTGTGATGACAAATTATTATTTGTCCATATTTGTCATAAAAATTTATCATTCTAGGCCTGCAAAACTTCACAATTTCATGTTTTCAGCATAACAAGCAGGGTGACGGCTCTTCCCTATTTGGAGCATGTTGGTCATGTGTTTTTCTGTCCATGTGTCGGGAACAGGAGACTTCTTGCCGTTCACACAGCAGGGGAACAGCTGGCGTTACTGAACCCCACTAACAGTAGAGCTTGTGTTTTGTTCTGTGGACACGACACTTCTGAGCAGCAACTGGCAGTGTTGGAGCCCAGGGAGTAGAGTTCAGGTGGTAGAAAGATGAACATAACAGGAGACATGGATAACGTTGCGAACCAGTTATTTAATCTGAAAACGGACAGACAAATTCTGCCGAGATCCATGCCTTGTTCATTTTCAGAAAAGTAAGCCGGTCTACATTATCGGAGGATAGTCGCATGCGACGGTCTGTTAGTACACCACCTGCAGCACTAAAGACGCGCTCCGATAATACACTGGCAGCAGGGCAAGCCAGCACCTCCAATGCATACTGGCTAAGCTCTGGCCATGTATCCAGCTTAGAGACCCAAAACTTGAATGGGGAAGAGCCATCTGGGAGTACACTGAGAGGCAAAGCCAAGTAGTCTGTCACCATCTGACGGATACGTTGCCTCCCGCTGACTGGAGCCCTCTCGGATGGTGTAGACATTTGTGGCGCTGCCACAAAACTTTGCCACATTTTTAACATACTGGTCTTTCCCTGTGCAGAGGCACTGCGTGTGCGCCCTCTTGTTGCAGAGCTCTCTACACTGCCTCGACGCACAGAGCTGCTTTGTAAAGCAGTAGCAGCAGCAGTGCTCTCGGCAGTAAGGTAGAACATTAGGGATTGCACCAGTGTGTCTTGGTACTCCCGCATTTTACGCTCCCGGTTCAACGGTGTGATGAGGCTTTTGACGTTGTCCCGGTAGCGAGGGTCTAGGAGGGTGTACACCCAATAATCAGACGTCGTGAGAATGTGGGCAATGCGGCGGTCGTTTCTTAGGCACTGCAGCATGAAATCAACCATGTGCTGCAGACTCCCAACTGGCAAAGAAACGCTGTCCTCTGCAAGAGGCGTTATCTCTGCCTGCTCTGCATCACCCCACCCTCGCTCTACATACTGACTAGAGCGTTGTGTACCTCCCTCTGGAGCGATGTCTTCCTCCTCCAATGACTCCTCCTCCTCATCCTCCTCACAAAGTGAGCCCTGCCCAGCCCTTTGTGAGGAACCACGTTGCGCTGACTTTCCAGAAGGTGATGGAATTTGTGACTCCTCATCCTCCACCTCTTCCAAAACCTCATCCCTTATTGCTTGCAGTGTTTTTTGAAGCAGGCAGATAAGGGGGACAGTCAGGCTGACTAGTGCATCATCTGCACTCGCCATCCGCGTTGACTCATCAAACGCACGCAAAACGTGGCACATGTCCTTCATAGTGGCCCACTCATTAATGGTGAAGTGTGGACGACGCAAATTGCGTGTTGATTGCGCCTGATGCAGCTGATACTCCATAACTGCTGGCTGCTGCTCACACAACCTCTCCAACATATGTAACGTTGAATTCCACCTGGTGGATACGTCACATATGATGCGATGTTCAGGAAGGCGCAATCTGCGTTGCAGAGCTGCAATGCGCGATCTGGCCATGCTGGAACGTCGCAAGTGAGCGCACTCTAGGCGGACCTTGTGCAGCAGTGCATCAAGATCCGGATAGTCCCTCAAAAAACTCTGCACGACCAAGTTGAGCACATGTGCCAGACATGGTATGTGAGTGAGTTTGCCAAGGCCCAGAGCTGCCACCAGATTTCGGCCATTGTCACACACTACCAAGCCTGGCTGGAGATTCGCTGGCAAAAACCACACGTCGCTCTCCTGCTTGATGGCATTCCAGACCTCCTGCGCTGTGTGGCTTCGATTCCCCATGGGAATTAATTTCAGAACGGCCTGTTGCCGTTTGGCCACGGCTGTGCTCATATCGGTCGCATCGGGTAAGCGTCCACGGGTTCATGTGGAGGTAGACCGTGACGGCTCCTGCAGCGATGATTCTGAGGAACTGGAGTAGGAGGAGGAGTCAATTGGACAGACTTGATTCCGGCAATCCTTGGAGTTGGCAGAACACGTACAGCGCCACTCGCAAGATCTGTACCCGGCTCCACAACATTCACCCAATGGGCAGTGAGTGAAAGGTATCGTCCCTGGCCATGGGTACTGGTCCACGCATCGGTGGTCAGGTGGACCTTGCTACTGACGGCGTTTAGTAGCGCATGTTTAATTTTTGCCTCAACATGCTTTTGCAGACCAGGGACGGCTTGCCTGCTGAAATAAAATCGCTGGGCACATTGTATTGTGGGACTGCCAATGCCATTAATTCACGGAAACTGTCAGTCTCCACCAGTCTGAATGACAGCATTTCAAGGGACAGGAGTTTTGCAATGCCAGCATTCAGAGCCTGTGCTCGTGGATGGTTTGCCGAGTATGGCCGTCTTTTATCCCATGCCTGTGCTACCGATGGCTGTTTTGTGGCCTGGGTGTGTGAGGATGACAGGGAACTTGCAGCTGTGGGTGGAATAACACTGTGTCTCTGGACAACAGTGACAGAGGTTCTTCCATGGCGATCCTTTGAGGAAGCCAAACCAGCTGTGTGTGAACTGGAGGAAGAGGCTCCAACACGAGCTGAAGATGTAGGTGCTGCTGTAGGTTGGCCTACATCTCCAGTGTGTCTTTGTAACTCAACAAAGTGCTTTGACCGCACATGTTTCCACATATTTGTTGTATTAAGGTTACTGACACTTTTACCTCTTTTAATTTTTGATTACACAGCTTGCATTTGACATAGCAAATATCATCTGCAACTGTATCAAAAAAGGACCACAGCAGAGCAAGTCCTGGGAGCGCCCGGTTTGGCTGTTGGAAGAGAACTGCTCCGAACGGGTGCCAAACTGGAGGCTACAGGCAAGCGAGTCTGCAGCCTACCTCTCCCTACTGTTTGGACCGTTGGGGCAATCTCTTCCTCAGAGCTGCTCCCACCACCTTCCTGTTCCTCACGCCATGTTGGGTCTTGGACCTCATCATCTCCACCACTACCCTCTTCCAACACCTGCTGTTGTTGGG
>JARQOD010000051.1:175229-203568 GCA_033576555.1 Oophaga sylvatica | reverse complement strand
ATTGCACTATTCCTGTGTCCTGTTGTGTATAGAAATATGTGATGCTTAATTTTTTTATTTAGTCTTTCCCTGATGAAGAGACGTGAGTAGCCTTGAAAGCTTGCAATTTGTTTCCATCTTTCAGTTATCCATTAAAAGGTATCAACCACTGCTGACTCTGAAGTCAAATATTTTTCTATCTACTGGCTAACACGGTACAAAGATACACATGTTTTCTAATTTCAAGAAGGAAAAATAAAGAAAATACAAATATAAACGCATATATGCACATGCCAAAAATAAATGGAACAACACAACACCCAAAAAAATTGGTAACAAAATATAGTGTTGTAAATTTAAGAATAAAAGTCCATTTTTTTTTTTATGAATAATGCTTAAGGAACGCTATGTTAAACCATAACATAGTGAAGACAATGGATTTTGTAATAGTCACTCATCATCATCATCGCAAATTTTATGTGACAGTCACAGACATTTCAATTATTTAAGTTCATAAAATCGTAACTTTCTATAGCATGTATGACATGTCCAGCATGGACTCATCAATGTGATTGATGACACAATAATGTACGATAAAAAATAACCATTTAAAAAAAACATTAGGCATTGTTTGTCACAATTTAAGTGTGTGCCTGCAAGTGTAGGTGAAACAAAGGCTACGGATAGCAAAGGTATATTCTATGTCTGTATCAGACAGTGGACAGCCTCTGATGGGTAATGCCGATGTTATACTGTACGTCAATAAAGTCTGCGGCTGAAATCATGCATTTTTTGCTTGTAGAGTGTTGAAGAGGGTAAAAGAATGTCTGGTTGCGCAAAGCTTTATCCGTCAACACTACCTTCCTACTGTCACGCGTAGGGTAGGGTAGCGTGTGGCAATTAGCTGACTATCAAATGTGAGGTTAGGCTGCGTTATTGCGCACTAGGGACGCAAAAAAAAATACAGCAGTAATAATTAAATGTGTAATACTCCACCTATGACAAACAAAAAATTACATTCCCTCTTTAACAATGTACAAGACTAACAAGCCTAATGGTTGACGCTGACTTAATTGAGATACAGTATTACATCAACATTGTCCATGAGTAACTATGCACTGTGATACCTATATACCAGTATTAATTTATATCTCTTGTGGTTGTTTCAACAGCACTTGCAGGTATAACTACCTATTGTCAGTATGCATGATGCACTTTCTAGATGTAATAATTTATTATTGGACATTATTACCATGTTTACATGCTGGCCATTTCATATATGGTGTTTGAAGTTACAGTTGGCATCAGTATGTGTATTTTATAATGTCTGTCATAAATAAAACTCGTGATGATGATGATGAGGATTTAATGATTCGTACATCCATTGACTGCATTATCTTACAGGTACAGATAAAGTTCCTTAAAAAGCATTAATTCATAAGTCTGAAATGTACTTTTATGCATTAAATTTCAAAATGTGAAGAGTAGACTATGTTTTATTTTTTGTTACCATTTCTAATAGACATGTGCAGATATGCGCTGTGATGACAAATTATTATTTGTCCATATTTGTCATAAAAATTTATCATTCTAGGCCTGCAAAACTTCACAATTTCATGTTTTCAGCATAACAAGCAGGGTGACGGCTCTTCCCTATTTGGAGCATGTTGGTCATGTGTTTTTCTGTCCATGTGTCGGGAACAGGAGACTTCTTGCCGTTCACACAGCAGGGGAACAGCTGGCGTTACTGAACCCCACTAACAGTAGAGCTTGTGTTTTGTTCTGTGGACACGACACTTCTGAGCAGCAACTGGCAGTGTTGGAGCCCAGGGAGTAGAGTTCAGGTGGTAGAAAGATGAACATAACAGGAGACATGGATAACGTTGCGAACCAGTTATTTAATCTGAAAACGGACAGACAAATTCTGCCGAGATCCATGCCTTGTTCATTTTCAGAAAAGTAAGCCGGTCTACATTATCGGAGGATAGTCGCATGCGACGGTCTGTTAGTACACCACCTGCAGCACTAAAGACGCGCTCCGATAATACACTGGCAGCAGGGCAAGCCAGCACCTCCAATGCATACTGGCTAAGCTCTGGCCATGTATCCAGCTTAGAGACCCAAAACTTGAATGGGGAAGAGCCATCTGGGAGTACACTGAGAGGCAAAGCCAAGTAGTCTGTCACCATCTGACGGATACGTTGCCTCCCGCTGACTGGAGCCCTCTCGGATGGTGTAGACATTTGTGGCGCTGCCACAAAACTTTGCCACATTTTTTAACATACTGGTCTTTCCCTGTGCAGAGGCACTGCGTGTGCTCCCTCTTGTTGCAGAGCTCTCTACACTGCCTCGACGCACAGAGCTGCTTTGTAAAGCAGTAGCAGCAGCAGTGCTCTCGGCAGTAAGGTAGAACATTAGGGATTGCACCAGTGTGTCTTGGTACTCCCGCATTTTACGCTCCCGGTTCAACGGTGTGATGAGGCTTTTGACGTTGTCCCGGTAGCGAGGGTCTAGGAGGGTGTACACCCAATAATCAGACGTCGTGAGAATGTGGGCAATGCGGCGGTCGTTTCTTAGGCACTGCAGCATGAAATCAACCATGTGCTGCAGACTCCCAACTGGCAAAGAAACGCTGTCCTCTGCAAGAGGCGTTATCTCTGCCTGCTCTGCATCACCCCACCCTCGCTCTACATACTGACTAGAGCGTTGTGTACCTCCCTCTGGAGCGATGTCTTCCTCCTCCATTGACTCCTCCTCCTCATCCTCCTCACAAAGTGAGCCCTGCCCAGCCCTTTGTGAGGAACCACGTTGCGCTGACTTTCCAGAAGGTGATGGAATTTGTGACTCCTCATCCTCCACCTCTTCCAAAACCTCATCCCTTATTGCTTGCAGTGTTTTTTGAAGCAGGCAGATAAGGGGGACAGTCAGGCTGACTAGTGCATCATCTGCACTCGCCATCCGCGTTGACTCATCAAACGCACGCAAAACGTGGCACATGTCCTTCATAGTGGCCCACTCATTAATGGTGAAGTGTGGACGACGCAAATTGCGTGTTGATTGCGCCTGATGCAGCTGATACTCCATAACTGCTGGCTGCTGCTCACACAACCTCTCCAACATATGTAACGTTGAATTCCACCTGGTGGATACGTCACATATGATGCGATGTTCAGGAAGGCGCAATCTGCGTTGCAGAGCTGCAATGCGCGATCTGGCCATGCTGGAACGTCGCAAGTGAGCGCACTCTAGGCGGACCTTGTGCAGCAGTGCATCAAGATCCGGATAGTCCCTCAAAAAACTCTGCACGACCAAGTTGAGCACATGTGCCAGACATGGTATGTGAGTGAGTTTGCCAAGGCCCAGAGCTGCCACCAGATTTCGGCCATTGTCACACACTACCAAGCCTGGCTGGAGATTCGCTGGCAAAAACCACACGTCGCTCTCCTGCTTGATGGCATTCCAGACCTCCTGCGCTGTGTGGCTTCGATTCCCCATGGGAATTAATTTCAGAACGGCCTGTTGCCGTTTGGCCACGGCTGTGCTCATATCGGTCGCATCGGGTAAGCGTCCACGGGTTCATGTGGAGGTAGACCGTGACGGCTCCTGCAGCGATGATTCTGAGGAACTGGAGTAGGAGGAGGAGTCAATATGGACAGACTTGATTCCGGCAATCCTTGGAGTTGGCAGAACACGTACAGCGCCACTCGCAAGATCTGTACCCGGCTCCACAACATTCACCCAATGGGCAGTGAGTGAAAGGTATCGTCCCTGGCCATGGGTACTGGTCCACGCATCGGTGGTCAGGTGGACCTTGCTACTGACGGCGTTTAGTAGCGCATGTTTAATTTTTGCCTCAACATGCTTTTGCAGACCAGGGACGGCTTGCCTGCTGAAATAAAATCTGCTGGGCACATTGTATTGTGGGACTGCCAATGCCATTAATTCACGGAAACTGTCAGTCTCCACCAGTCTGAATGACAGCATTTCAAGGGACAGGAGTTTTGCAATGCCAGCATTCAGAGCCTGTGCTCGTGGATGGTTTGCCGAGTATGGCCGTCTTTTATCCCATGCCTGTGCTACCGATGGCTGTTTTGTGGCCTGGGTGTGTGAGGATGACAGGGAACTTGCAGCTGTGGGTGGAATAACACTGTGTCTCTGGACAACAGTGACAGAGGTTCTTCCATGGCGATCCTTTGAGGAAGCCAAACCAGCTGTGTGTGAACTGGAGGAAGAGGCTCCAACACGAGCTGAAGATGTAGGTGCTGCTGTAGGTTGGCCTACATCTCCAGTGTGTCTTTGTAACTCAACAAAGTGCTTTGACCGCACATGTTTCCACATATTTGTTGTATTAAGGTTACTGACACTTTTACCTCTTTTAATTTTTTGATTACACAGCTTGCATTTGACATAGCAAATATCATCTGCAACTGTATCAAAAAAGGACCACGCAGAGCAAGTCCTGGGAGCGCCCGGTTTGGCTGTTGGAAGAGAACTGCTCCGAACGGGTGCCAAACTGGAGGCTACAGGCAAGCGAGTCTGCAGCCTACCTCTCCCTACTGTTTGGACCGTTGGGGCAATCTCTTCCTCAGAGCTGCTCCCACCACCTTCCTGTTCCTCACGCCATGTTGGGTCTTGGACCTCATCATCTCCACCACTACCCTCTTCCAACACCTGCTGTTGTTGGGTGGTCTGGCCAGCACCATGCTCAACAGAAACTGGCAACTGAGTCTCATCATCATCAGATGCGTTCTGCGGTGTGCTGACCATCGGCACTGGCTCACCCGCCTCTTCAGATTCAGAGAGACACAGCTGTTGCGCATCACTGCATACTGCCTCTTCTTCACATTCCAGAATGCTGCTTGGCTGGGCCCCTGTTTGCAAGCCAACAGATTCTGAGAACAGAAGCAGAGACTCAGCTGGCTCCTGTACAGAGCTCTCTGACTGCCTGGGCAATTTGGCAGGAAGAGACTGATGGTTGTTCAACAGTGCTGTGGTCCTGAGAGGAGGTGGAAGCTATTGAAGTCGATGCATTGGCTGCCATCCAACCAACAACGGCTTCAATTTGTTCTTCACGCAGCAGGGGGGTACACTGAGCTCCTACAAAAGTGCGCATAAAGGAACGCTCACGGGGAAAACTGGTGGATGCTGTGTCACTGGGTGCGGCAGCAGCCACAGAATCCCCACGTCCTCTCCCTGCTGCAAATCCACGGCCTCGACCACGACCACGTGCCTTACTCACTGACTTCTTCATCTTGGTAGATTGATAAAGAAAGTCAGAAAAGTTATAAGGCCTAAGTGTGGTTATTCCTCACAGACTACAGTGAACCCTGCAGACAACTGTTCAGTATCTGTGAAAGGCCCCTTTGTGTACTTCTATAGTGTTTGCAACCAATGTATTGTATACGGATGGAAGCGCGTCACACTAATAGATTAGATTTTTTTCCACTAAAATGGAGCAGCACCAATTAGAGAAAAATGTGAAGGATGAGGCAGTGACACACGCTCAGCAGACTACAACCGGCAGTGGTTGAAGAACAAACTGGAGCGTAATCTGCACTCACAAAATGAAAAGCTCACAGACTACAGTGAACACTGAAACACAACTGTTCAGTAGCTGTTAAAGGCCCCTTTGTGTACTTCTATAGTGTTTGCAACCAATGTATTGTATACGGATGGAAGCGCGTCACACTAATAGATTAGATTTTTTTCCACTAAAATGGAGCAGCACCAATTAGAGAAAAATGTGAAGGATGAGGCAGTGACACACGCTCAGCAGACTACAACCGGCAGTGGTTGAAGAACAAACTGGAGCGTAATCTGCACTCACAAAATGAAAAGCTCACAGACTACAGTGAACACTGAAACACAACTGATCAGTATCTGTGAAAGGCCCCTTTGTGTACTTCTATAGTGTTTGCAACCAATGTATTGTATACGGATGGAAGCGCGTCACACTAATAGATTAGATTTTTTTCCACTAAAATGGAGCAGCACCAATTAGAGAAAAATGTGAAGGATGAGGCAGTGACACACGCTCAGCAGACTACAACCGGCAGTGGTTGAAGAACAAACTGGAGCGTAATCTGCACTCACAAAATGAAAAGCTCACAGACTACAGTGAACACTGAAACACAACTGTTCAGTAGCTGTTAAAGGCCCCTTTGTGTACTTCTATAGTGTTTGCAACCAATGTATTGTATACGGATGGAAGCGCGTCACACTAATAGATTAGATTTTTTTCCACTAAAATGGAAGCAGCACCAATTAGAGAAAAATGTGAAGGATGAGGCAGTGACACACGCTCAGCAGACTACAACCGGCAGTGGTTGAAGAACTAACTGGAGCGTAATCTGCACTCACAAAATTAAAAGCTCACAGACTACAGTAAACCCTGCAGACAACTGTTCAGTAGCTGTGAAAGGCTCCTTTCTGTACTTCTATAGTGTTTGCAACCAATGTATTGTATACGGATGGAAGCACGTCACACTAATAGATTTGATTTTTTTCTAATATAATGGAGCTGCACCAATTCCACAAAATAAAAATAAAAAAAAAAAAGAGTCAGTGACACGTGCAGATGCCTACAAACAGCGGTGGATGCAGAGCAAACTGCAGCGTCACCTGCACTGTCACACACACACCTTGCACAGAGCTGTTAAAACAACACTGGCAAAATGAAGCTTTACACAGCGGTTGGTAAACTAGCCTGCCTCAAGCACAGTAGTACACAAAATCGCAATATCTAACTGTCCCTCAGAGTGAGCAGAGTAGCGTTCTGTCCCTAACTGAGTTCACAGCACAGTGACGCTAAAATGGCTGCGGCGCCTTTTATAGTGCATTCTGACATCATTTCAGCAGCCAATCACAGCCATGCCATTAGTTAAGATGACCGCAGCATTACAGGATGTGCCCACACTTCATAAGATTCATCATTGGCTGACTAACATCACATTGCCTCTCAAAGAATTATGGGAACTTCCGATTCCGGTATACGATATTGAAAAAGTATCGGAATTAAGTATCGGAATTCCGATAACGCGAATATCGGCCGATACCCGATACTTGCGGTATCGGAATGCTCAACACTAACGAACACCTCTTCCATTTGGCCCAGTACGGCTCGTGGTAGAACCTGCACCGCTGCTGTTTGCTGGGAATGCCTCTAACAAACGGTTTACCAGAGTTGCTTATTTGTTTGCCAATAGTAGCTCTAGGTTCTCTTGTGGCATGATGTTCTGTAATATGCCTTTATAGCATGGATCGAGGATGCTGGCCAACCAGTAGTCGTCATCCTTCATAATTTTGGCAATGCAGGGTTCCCTTTTTAGGATCCGCAAGGCATAATCACACATGTGGGCCAATGTTCCAGGTGTCAGTGATGCACTGCCAGAGGTGGGTGTAGGAGCACTTTCTGCCAAAGCCACATCCCTCCAGCCATGCACAAACCCTGGGCCTGAACTTGGCAAGCCAACATTTTCTCTTGCCCCCTCAGAAGCATCTGCCTCCCCAAAATAATCATCCCCCTCATCCTCCTCCTCCTCTTCATCTTCTTCCTCTACCGCGTCCAGGACAGTTCCCTGAGTAGACAATGCCTGACTGTCATCAAGGCTTCCCTCTTCCTCCTCCGCTGCAGACGCCTGATCCTTAATGTGCGTCAAAGTTTGCATGAGCAGACGCATAAGTGGAATGCTCATGCTTAGGATGGCGTCGTCTGCGCTTACCAGCCGTGTGCATTCCTCAAAACACTGAAGGACTTTACAGAGGTCTTTCAGCTTTGACCACTGCACACCGACAACTCCATGTCTGCCCTCAAACTGCCTGCCCGTGTATCCTCCCATAAATGCAATACAGCCTGCCTCTGTTCGCACAGCCTCTTAACCATGTGCATGGTGGAGTTCCACCTTGTTGCAACGTCTGTGATTAGGCGGTGCTTGGGGAGGTGGAGCGATCGCTGCAGCCTCTGCATACAACTGGAGTCTGCGGGCGAGCGACGAATGTGCGAGCACAGTCTTCGCACTTTATGGAGCAGGGCTGCTAACTCAGGATAATTATTTAAGAAGCACTGCACAACCAGGTTCAAGGTGTGAGCCAGGCAAGGGATGTGTCTGAGTTTTGCCAGGGCTATGGCCACCACAAAATTACGGCTGTTATCAAAGACTACCTTGCCTGGCTCAAGATGTATACTTCCCAGCCATGACTCAGTTTCTCGCTGCAAGTAGTCGGCCAGTACCTCCTCGGTGTGTCTGTTGTCGCCCAAAGACATCATTTTTAAAACAGCCTGCTGACGCTTACAACTAGCTGTTCGATAGAGGGACACCTCGTGTGCAACACTGGCAATTGCGGATTGAGTGCTCGTGCGACTGCGCTCTGTTGACGAGCTTTCGCTTCTGGAGGAGGAGGAGGGTCGAACGCCTACAGCCAACTGTTGCCTATACCGTGGGCTAGGCAGCACTGTCCCACCACGCAGTGATGGACACGTAATGGCCCTGGCCATGCTTACTGGCCCATGCATCTGTTGTGAGGTGCACCTTTCCACTCACTGATTGTTTGAGTGCATGGACAATGCGGTCTTTCACATGCAGGTGGAGAGCAGGGATGACTTTTCTAGAAAAGAAGTGCCGACTGGGTAGGTCATAGCGTGGGACAGCGTAGGCCATGAGCTCTCGAAACTCTGCGCTTTCAACCAAACGGAAGGGCATCATCTCTAATGAGATCAGTTTGGCAATGTAGGCGTTCAAACCCAGTGTACGCGGATGAGAGGATGAGTACTTTCTTGTCCTACTCAGTGTCTGGTAGGGTGAGCTGGACTAAAGAGCTGCATATGGTCTAACTATAGGTGAACATGATGGACTGAGAGGGGGTTGGTGATTGTGATATTGGTGGTGGTGGTGATGGCCTAGATGCAGTCTTTCATTGCAAAACATTGTGATTCCCTGACTGCTTTGGCCTTGCGATGACACCTCAACATTTCTTGCTGGTGGTGAGCCAACCAGTGGGCTTACAGTGGGGGAAGCGATGGAGCGTTGCTGGATACCTTCAGTCGGAGGAGGTGCACATGTGCTACCTGAGGTTTTGTAGTCCATCCACGCTTGCAAGTGCATGTTCATTAAATGTCAAAGCATGCAACTGATATTCAAATTTCTGAGATTTTTCCCTCAGCTAAAGGTCCTTCCGCACTTCTTACAGATAACCTTTGCCTCATCAATAGGATTTTGGTCAAAAAAGTGCCACACTGGACTCTTCCTACTATGGTATAAATTTTCAGGCTTGCACGCTGTGCTAATTTGACCGTCTGGCCAAGCTGTCCTGCAACTCTTTTTGTTTTTTTAACACCATTTTGGACAGCTACGGGCCTGCCAGATAACCCCAGCTGCGATGTCGATACCTGCTGCGGATCCTCCTCCTCTTCTGAGCTATTGCCAGCGTCAGCCTCTTCCCCCACTGGATGGCAATCAGGGTCAACAACTGGGTCATCCATCACCTCCTCTTCAATTTCATCTGCACCTTCCTCTGTGTCACCGTGTAAGGTGGTATAGTATGCAGGAAGGGGCACCTGAGTTTCATCAGGGTCACCTTCTGGCTCAGTAGACTGCGAGGGCAATGTAGTTCTCTGGTTGAATGTACCAGCACAATCATATAGCAGTGGCTGTGCATCAGTGCACTCCATGTCAGATTCATGTTGGACTGGGGAATTCAGGATTTGACTTGATAACCCAGGCATGGTATGTGAAAAGTGTTCCATGGAGTAATCTGAAGTGTAGCCTGCCGCATCCTTCCCTTTTGGTGGGGGTAAAGGACACAAGTAAAGGGGTTGTTCCTGACCGGAAGCCTGCACTTATGACTCTGTGCTTGGAGCTTTTGAAACTTCAGAAGAGGAGGCAATAGAGCTGGAGGCTGTTTCAGCAATGTAAGCCAAAACCTGTTCCTGATGCTCCGGCTTTAAAAGCTGTTTATGTAGTCCCAGAAAAGGGAGCCTTCCAAGCTTTCTGGAGCCAGATGATGATGCAGGCTCAACACCTCCTGCCTTAGGTGCTATTGTGCTTTTGGCACAACCAGCAGATGCACCACCACCACCATCAGTACCAGGTTACCCCCCACGGCCACGTCCGCGGCCTCTTCCAGCATACTTCCTCATGTTTGTGAAAATGTACCCAAAATACCAGCAGCTAAAAATTATTTTTTTTTTTAAGGCTGGTGGAGCTTTGTATAGATGGCTGTTGTGTTTAGGTAGCTGAGGAGAAAAAGCAAAAACGGCAATACACCAGAGAGGCTGGAACCTATTGGATTGCAGTAACCTGAACTAACCACACAACTAGAGGTAGCCGTGGAGCGTTCCTACGTTGATCCTAGACGCCTCGTCACAGCCTGAGAGCTAGCTATACCTAAAGATAGAAACAGGAAAGCTAACTGCCCCGGAGTAGAGCCCCAAAGGAATAGGCAGCCCCAAACATATAATGGCGGTTAGATAAGATGAAAACACAAACGCAGGCAGAAAACAGATTGAGCAAACGCTGGGGCCACAAGCTGACTAAATAGGAAAGGACAGGAGAGATTACTTTCTGCAACCCAGAAAACCCTACAAAAATCCAACAATTCTGATTACAAAAATACTGAGATCACACGATCTCGCAACCCACTAAATCAGATCTCAGTGTGAACAAAACCAAGCTGCAGCCGCTGAAAAAGCAGGAAAAAGCAAATGAAAAAAACAACAGAGGCTACAGACAAACTGTGAGGAGCTCAGGCCCCAGGAGGGGACCCGACTGTCCTCCACAAATGTGCAGAAAACAATGCAAATAGCAAGCACAAAAATAAAAGCAGAAAATATCTTATCTGATAGCAGAAGATGCAGGCAAGACTCAGCAAATCAGAATTCCAAATGAACCAGGAACCACAATTGAGACAAGAACAATTGATCACTGGCACCAATCATGGGAGGGAACCTCCCTTATATCAGACCAGTCCATGATCCCAGATTGCCATTCCTCGCTGAAAGGTTCAGTGCTGTCTGTAACCACCAGAGGGAGCCTCTACTCAGAAACCATCTCTAGCACATTCATAACAGTACCCCCCCTTGAGCAGGGGTCACCGAACCCTCACTTGTGCAACCAGGTCGATCAGGATGAGCTCGGTGATAGGCACGGATCAGTCTCCTAGCATGGATGTCCGAAGCAAACACCCAAGAATTGTCCTCCTGACCATAACCTCTCCACTTAACCAAATACTGGAGTTTCTGTCTAGAAAAACGAGAATCCAACATTTTCTCAACCACATACTCCAGATTGCCCTCAACCAAAACAGGATCAGGAGGCGCAGCCATAGGAACCAGTGGCTCGACAAACCTTTTTAATAAGGACTTGTGTAACACGTTATGGATCTTAAATGTCCCTGGAAGAAGCAAACGGAAGGAAACAGGATTAAGAATCTCAATGATCTTATAAGGTCCAATGAACCTAGGCTTAAACTTTGGAAATGCAACCCTCATAGGGATATTTCTTGAGGACAACCAAACCAAGTCCCCCACTTTAAACCGAGGACCATCAGTCCTATGCCGGTTGGCAAACCATTGGGCCTTCTCCTGAGAGAGAGAGACAACCTCTCCACTACCTGGTCCAAAATCTGCTGCATTCGCTCCTCAACAGAGTCAACACCCGGACAGACAGAAGCCTCTGCCTGTCCCGAAGAAAATCGAGGGTGAAACCCAAAATTGCAGAAAAATGGAGACATCAAGGTGGCAGAGCTAGCCCTATTATTAAGAGCAAACTCAGCCAAAGGCAAAAAAGAGACCCAGTCATCTTGATCAGCAGGCACAAAACATCTCAAATAAGTCTCCAAGGTCTGGTTTGTTCTCTCGGTTTGTCCATTGGTCTGAGGATGAAAAGCAGAGGAGAACGATAATTGAACACCAAGTTTACAGTCATGGCCAAAAGTTTTGAGAATGACACAAATATTAATTTTTACAAAGTCTACTGCTTCACTTTTTCTAATGGCAATTTGCATATACTCCAGAATGTTATAAAGAGTGATCAACTTAACAGCAATTACTTGCAAAGTCAATATTTGGCTAGAAAATGAACTTTATCCCCCAAAACACATTTCAACATCATTGCAGCCCTGCCTTAAAAGGACCAGCTAACCTCTTTTCAGTGATTGCTCCATTAACAGAGGTGTGGGTGTTGATGAGGACATGGCTGGAGATCAATCTATCATGATTAAGTAAGAATGACACCACTGGACACTTTAAAAGGAGGCTGGTGCTTGGCATCATTGTTTCTCTTCTGTTAACCATGGTTATCTCTAAAGAAACATGTGCAGTCATCATTGCAATGCACAAAAATGGCCTAACAGGGAAGAGTATCGCAGCTAGAAAGATTGCACCTCAGTCAACAATCTATCGCATCATCAAGAACTTCAAGGAGAGAGGTTCCATTGTTGCCAAAAAGTCTTCAGGGCACCCAAGAAAGACCAGCAAGCGCCAGGACCGTCTCTTAAAAGTGTTTCTGCTGCGGGATTGGGCTACCAGCAGTGCAGAGCTTGCTCAGGAATGGCAGCAGGCAAGTGTGAGTGCATCTGCATGCACTGTGAGGTGGAGACTCTTGGAGCAAGGCCTGGTCTCAAGGAGGGCAGCAAAGAAGCCACTTCTCTCCAGATAAAACATCATGGACAGACTGATATTCTGCAAAAGGTTCAGGCAGTGGACTGCTGAGGACTGGGTAAAGTTATTTTCTCTGATGAATCCCCTTTTCGATTGTTTGGGACATCAGGAAAATGCCTCATTGGGAGAAGACAAGTTGAGCGCTACCACCAGTCTTGTCTCATGCCAACTGTTAAGCATCCTGAAACCATTCATGTGTGGGGTTGCTTCTCAGCCAAGGGAATCGGCTCTCTCACAGTCTTGCCTAAAAACACAGCCATGAATAAAGAATGGTACCAGAATGTCCTCCAAGAGCAACTTCTCCCAACCCTCCAAGAGCAGTTTGGCGATCAACAATGCCTTTTCCAGCATGATGGAGCACCTTGCCATAAAGCAAAGGTGATAACTAAATGGCCCAGGGAACAAAACATAGAGATTTTGGGTCCATCGCCTGGAAACTCCCCAGATCTTAATCCCATTGAGAACTTGTGGTCAATCATCAAGAGACGGGTGGACAAACAAAAACCTAAAAATTCTGACAAAATGAAAGCATTGATTGTGCAAGAATGGACTGCTATCAGTCAGGATTTGGTCCAGAAGTTGATTGAGAGCATGCCAGGGAGAATTGCAGAGGTCCTGAAGAAGAAGGGTCAACACTGCAAATATTGACTTGCTGCATTAACTCATTCTAACTGTCAATATAAGCTTTTATTACTCATATGTTTGCAATTATTATATTTCTGTCTGTGATAAAAACATCTGTCAAACACACATAAAAACCAGAGGGCAGCAGATCATGTGAAAATATAATATTTGTGTCATTCTCAAAACTTTTGGCCATGACTGTAGAACATAATGTCCTCCAAAATCTGGAAACAAACTGGACTCCTCTGTCATACACAATGTTCTCTGGAATGCCATGTAACCGAACCACGTGCTGAAGGAACAAAGGCACCAATTCAGAGGAGGAAGGTAACTTAGGTAATGGCACAAGGGTTACTCTTAGAGGTCTCTGGATCTCTTTGGTACAAAAAGGCACCAGCCCCAATTTCAGAGGCATCAACCTCCTCCTGAAACGGTAGAGAAACATCAGGCTGCCGTAGAACAGGAGCAGAAGTGAATCTCTGCTTAAGTTCCTGAAATGCAGAGACTGCCTCAGGAGGCCAATTCACCACATCAGAACCCTTTTTGGTTAAATCAATCAATGGTTTAACAATACCGGAGAAATTACCAATAAATTTACGATAAAAATTGGCAAAACCCAAAAATCTCTGAAGAGCCTTTAATGAAGTAGGTTGGACCCAATCACAGATGGCCTGAACCTTGACCGGGTCCATTTCAATAACAGATGGAGACAAAATGAATCCAAGGAATGAGACCTTCTGTACGCCAAAAAGACACTTTGATCCCTTCACATACAGTGCATTCTCTCTCAAAATCTGGAACACAGTCCGAACATGTTTCACATGAGAGTCCCAGTCATTGGAAAAAATCAAGATATCATCCAAATAAACAATCAGAAATTTATCCACAAAATCCCTGAAAATATCATTCATGAAGGATTGGAAGGCAGAAGGAGCATTAGTGAGCCCTAAGGGCATCACTAGGTACTCAAAACGCCCCTCTGGGGCATTAAACGCCGTCTTCCATTCATCCCCGTGCTTAATGCGAATAAGGTTATACGCCCCCCTAAGGTCAAGCTTGGTAAACCAACTAGCACTTTTCACCCTGGAAAACAGGTCAGAAATCAAGGGTAACGGATATTGATACTTCACAGTGATCTTATTCAAGAGACGATAATCAATACACGGCCTCAATGAACCATCCTTTTTGGCCTCAAAGAAAAAACCGGCACCCAAGGGTGAAGAGGATGGTCTGATATGACCCTTCTCCAATGAGTCCTTGATATAAGATCGCATAGCATCGTGTTCAGGTACAGACAAGTTAAAAAGGCGACCTTTAGGAAATTTACCACCAGGCACTAATTCAATAGCGCAATCATAGCTCCTGTGAGGGAGCAGGATGCAGATTAACTTTCACTAAATACATCCGAAAAATCAGTTAAAAAGTCAGGAACATCCTGAAACTGGGGAGAGGCAGAAAAAACAGGAGTGTCGGCATAAACACATTGGCAGCCCCAACTGGTCACGGACACAGATTTCCAATCCAAAACAGGATTATGAGACTGTAACCCAGGGAAACCTAGTACAATAATGTCATGCAGATTATGCAGCACCAGAAATTTGCAACTCTCCTGATGATCTGGTTCAACCCTCATTATCACCTGAGTAGAAAACTGAGGTTTATTCTCCGCCAAAGGGGTAGAATCAATGCCCAGTAAAGGAATAGACTTCCGCAGGGGTATCATAGGAAACCCACATTTGGCAAAGTCAAAATCCATAAGGATAATAGCTGTTCCTGAATCAACAAAAGCCTGTGCCGAAAATGTGGACATGGAGCAAATGAGGGTAACAGTCAACAGAAATTTAGTCTGAACACTACCCAAGACAACTGAATGTGCAAAACGTCTTCCACGCTTAGGGCAGACGGAAATAGCATGGGACGCGTCACCACAGTAGAAACATAACCCATTGCGCCTACGAAACTCATGACGCTGAGCCCCAGAAGTCAATCCATCACACTGCATGGGCTCAGGAGCTGGCTCACAAGGCAACACTATCTCACGCATACCTCTGCGCTCACGCAAACGTCCGTCAATTTGAATGGCCAAAGACATAGAATCATTGAGACCAGAGAGAACCGGGAATCCCACCATAACGTCCTTTACTTTTTCTGACAGACCCTTTCGAAAAAGGGCTGCCAAAGCATCATCATTCCATTTGGTCAGAACTGTCCACTTTCGAAATTTCTGACAGTACAACTCAGTGTCTTCAAGACCCTGATTTAATGCCAACAGGATCTTTTCAGCTTGATCAGTGACATTAGGTTCATCGTACAATAACCCCAGAGCCTGAAAAAATACATCAATATTATTCAAAACAGGATCCAAGGTGTCAGGGAAAAAGCCCAATCCTGAGGGTCGCCGTGCAGCAGGGAGAAGACAATTTGAACCTGCTGTGCAGCGTTCCCTGAGGACTTAGGCCTTAAGGCAAAAAACAACTTACAGTTATTTTTGAAATTCAGAAATTTAGATCGATCCCCCAAAAACAAATCTGGCATGGGAATCCTAGGTTCCACAACCGGCAACCCAGCAAGATAGGTAGCAATACTCCGAACCTCAGTGGCAAGCTGATCCACACGGCCAGACAACTGTGCAAACTCCATTGAGAGAGAAAAAAAATCCTCCTCAGCACCCAGAGAAAAAAAAGGGAAAAAATGCAACAAACAGAAAAAAAAAAATCTCTGAAAACTCTGACAACTTTTTTTTTTCCACACTATTTTTCCCTTCTATGAGTACCATATAATTTTCAGTTTGGCCGGTAATCCTGTTATGTACGGTAGCTGAGGAGGACAGGAACAACAGCAGGGCAGCCGAACACCTGAGATGTTGGTAACTAATGGGTTGCAGAAACCTGAACTAACCACACAACTAGAGGTAGCCGTGGAGCGTTCCTACATTGATCCTAGACGCCTCGTCACAGCCTGAGATCTAGCTATACCTAAAGATAGAAATAGGAAAGCTAACTGCCCCGGAGTAGAGCCCCAAAGGAATAGGCAGCCCCCAAACATATAATGGCGGTTAGACAAGATTAAAACACAAACGCAGGCAGAAAATAGATTGAGCAAATGCTGGGGCCACAAGCTGACTAAATAGGAAAGGACAGGAGAGATTACTTGCTGCAACCCAGAAAACCCTACAAAAATCCAACAATTCTGATTACAAAAATACCGAGATCACACGATCTCGCCACCCACTAAATCAGATCTCAGTGTGAACAAAACCAAGCTGCAGCCACTGAAAAAGCAGGAAAAAGCAAATGAAAAAACAACAGAGGCTACAGACAAACTGTGAGGAGCTCAGGCCCCAGGAGGGGACCCGACTGTCCTCCACAAATGTGCAGAAAACAATGCAAATAGCAAGCACAAAAATAAAAGCAGAAAATATCTTATCTGATAGCAGAAGATGCAGGCAAGACTCAGCAAACTTCCAAATGAACCAGGAACCACAATTGAGACAAGAACAATTGATCACCGGCAACCATCATGGGAGGGAACCTCCCTTATATCAGACCAGTCCGTGATCCCATTGCCATTCCTCGCTGAAAGGTTCAGTACTGTCTGTAACCACCAGAGGGAGCCTCTGCTCAGAAACCATCTCTAGCACATTCATAACACGGTATGAGCGAACTCTGTTACACCACAGAGTCGCTAACACAGAGACGTAGAGATAGAGACTGTGTCCTGTTAAAACCACAGGGGTACACAGATAACTGCTGTGCGGATAGCAGTCCGTGGTCATGCAGTCAGCAATGCAAGCAAGCAACTCCTCATCGGAGTAACCGGTATTCTAGAGGCTATTTCAGTCAAGCCCTGAACACGTGCATACAAAACTCCTCACCGGAGGTGCCGGTATTCTAGGGGCTTATTTCAGCCGAGCCCTAACCGCATGCGTGCATGATCACACTGGCGCAAAGCACATAACACAATTGATACTAGCGCATGGCCGTGCTGCCATGCAACCCTTTTATAGCAACAACTACAAGACCTTCCATACTGAAGTCTAAGAACACCTGTTCAAAACGCATTCAGTCTCTCACTAGCAACCTCTCCTTCGGGTGTTGCGGTTGGGTATAATTCTCATTGTTATTTGGATCTTGAATAAAGAATTTTTGATTTTATCTTCTTGAGCTGGATCGTTTTGTTTCAAGGCATTCTTCCAGAAAAGGACCAATGAGAAACTGTTCCAGAACACAAGCAGTTTCAGGACCTTCCTAGCGGACCAATAGGAGTTGCTGCAGTACCTAAGCTTTGTGACCCTTGGTCTCCAATGGAAGACCTTTCCCTGGGCATGCTCAGAAGGTGAAATGCAGGACTTAGTCCCAAAGCTGTCTGCTCGCCGCAAACCAGAACTGACTACTATAGTGGAACCTGGACAGGAAGCAGAAAGCCTTTGCACAGTACCAGACTAAGCGAGATGCTGGGACCGATGTCTCCGCTGAGCAGGCTCCATTGCGGCCGGAGATGAATGGGGGACCGCAGCGGAATTGGTTCGAGATTCCCCTTGTGCAGCAGCGGGAACTCGATCCCTAACATTACCCCCCCTCCTAGGGCCCCCCTTCTTTGGGCCTCGCTGCGTTCAAAGGCAGTGATGAGCTGGGGAGCATGAACATGCTCGACAGGCTCCCAGGACCTATCCTCAGGCCCATAACCCCTCCAATCCACCAAATAAAAATTTTTGTCCCCTACCACCTTACACCCTACGATGGCATTCACCTCATGATCGTCCGTAGACGAACCCGATGTCCCGGCAGATGACTCGGAAATCGAGGACATGACCACGGGTTTCAGGAGGGACACGTGAAAGGTGTTGGAGATACCCAGGCGTGGTGAAAGAGCCAAACGGTATACCACAGGGTTAACCTGCTCGAGGACTTTGAAAGGACCCAGGTAGTGGGGTGCCAAATTAGTGGACTCAACTCGCAGCCTGATGTTACGGGCGGAGAGCCACACCAAGTCACCAGGAGCAAATGTCGGAGTGGGGCGCCGATGTGCGTCGGCGGAGGACCTCATCCTCTCCTTGGAAGCCTGAATGGCATCCTGGGTACGGTCCCAAATGTCCCGTGCCTCCACAGCCCAGTCTGCCACCCTGGAGTCGGCGGAAGACACGGGCATGGGCACCGGAACCCGCGAATGCTGACCGTAGTTTAGGAGGAATGGAATCTGTCCGGTGGAGTCAGCCACAGCATTGTTTAGTGCAAACTCAGCTCATGGTAGCAAGGATGCCCAGACATCCTGCCTGGCTGAAACAAAATGTCGTAGATACGTGACCAAGATCTGGTTGGCCCTCTCTACCAACCCATTCGTCTCGGGATGGTATGCTGAAGAGAGATTTAACTCAATACTGAGTAGACGACAAAGCTGTCTCCAGAACCGAGACGCAAACTGGGGGCCTCAGTCACTGACATTTTTGTCCGGCATGCCGTGTAGATGGAAGATGTGCCTAACGAACAACGCTGCCAGAGCCTGTGCAGAAGGTAACCGTGGTAGCGGCACCAGGTGCACCATTTTGGAAAAATGGTCGTTAATTACCCAATTGGTGCATTAATTGGTGCAGCCCCGAGACTTGGGTAAGCCCACCACAAAGTCCATCCCGACCATCTCCCAGGGCCTGTCTGCCACCGGCAAAGGGTAAAGTAACCCAGCTGGCCGTTGTGGAGGGGACTTTTTCTTGGCGCAGGAGACGCACCCCCGAACATAGTCCCCAACGTCACAGACCATATGCGGCCACCAGTATGTCCTCGCCAGCAACTCAGATGTCCTCTTTGCCCTAAAGTGTCCACCCACCCTGGACGAATGTGCCCAAGAGAGTACCTCCGGTCGCAAATTGGTAGGCACAAAAGTCTTGCCCGGAGGCACAGACTCTAGTGAAACCGGGGCCACTGTTCTCAGGCTCTCTGTGGGGACAATAAGCCGAGGCTCCTCCTCCTCCTCAGAGGACACCACAGAGCGAGAGAGAGCATCGGCACGAATGTTCTTCTCTCCCGAGAGAAAATGGAGGGTGAAATGAAACTGGGAGAAGAACAAGGACCATCTGCCCTGGCGAGAATTAAGCCGCTGGTCTGTCTGAAGAGACACCAAATTCTTGTGGTCGGTGAAGACTTGGAAGGGAAAGCGAGCCCCCTCCAACAGATGTCTCCACTCAGAGAAGGCCAACTTCATTGCTAGCAACTCCCTATCCCCGATGGAATAATTCCTCTCCGCTGATGTGAAGGTCTTAGAGAAGAAGAAGCAAGGATACTTCTGACCTTGAGCATCCTTTTGGAAAAGGACTGCTCCAGCACCAACGGATGAGGCATCCACCGCACAAAATAAATATAAATAATAGGTGTGTTCGCAGCCCGTCCACCGTGCAGGCAGAGCCTGCTGCTAGTAAGATGACAGGATATGGCAGTATAAGCAAGCTCTGTTACTTCACAGAGTCGCAGACATAGACACTGTGGCACTATATGGCCAAGCCCTGAACACGTGCATACAAAACTCCTCACTAGTCTAGGAGCTTATTTCAGCCGAGCCCTAACCGCATGCGTGCATGATCACACTGGCGCAAAGCACATAACACAATTGATACTAGCACATGGCCGTGCGGCCATACAACCCTTTTATAGCAACAACTACAAGACCTTCCAGAAACCGACCAATGAGAAACTGTTCCAGAACACAAGCAGTTTCAGGACCTTCCTGGCGGACCAATAGGAGTTGCTGCAGTACCTGAGCATGTGACCCTTGGTCTCCAATGGAAGACCTTGCCCTGGGCATGCTCAGAAGGGGAAATGCAGGACATAGTCCCAAAGCTGTCTGCTCGCCGCAAACCAGAACTGGCTACAATAGTGGAACCTGGAGAGGCAGCAGAAAGCCTTTGCACAGTACCAGACTGAGCGAGACGCTGGGACCGACGTCTCCGCTGAGCAGGCTCCACTGCAGATGGATGGGGGACCACAGCGGGACTGGTTCGAGATTCCCCTTGTGCAGCAGAGGGAACTCGATCCCTAACACTCACAGGCTCAGTATGGAGTAGACCAGAATATAAAAAGCATAAAAAGTGTACTGTATCAGTAGCGTACAGCTGTATACAGTGTTGGGGTAATTTTAAATCTCCGTATATATTTGAGGAGTAACACACACGCTCACAGGCTCAGTATTTATTACACCAGAATGTGAAAAGCAGAAAAAGTGTACTGTATCAGTAGCGTACAGGTGTATACAGTGTTGGGGTAATTGTAAATCTCCGTATATATTTCAGGAGTATTACACACAAGCTCTCTCAGTATGGATTTGACCGTAATACAGAAGGCAGAAAAACGGTACTGTATCAGAAGATACCAGCTGTATACGGTTTTGGGGAAAATTGATATCTCTGTTTATATTTCCGGAGTCACACACAGTCAGCATGTATTTGTCCGTGATAACAGCCGGTACATGGTAGTGTGAGGAGCGTACAGCGCTATACGGTGTGGGGAAAAATGAACGCTCAGTAACTGTGCAGAAAAAAATAAAAGTATTAGTGCTGTGAAGGTGCTGTGTTAAAAAGCTCTCTGCACAGCAGTGTACACACAGCAAAAGAAATTCCTCCCCTGTCACTAGCAGGCAGCCTAATAATCAGCTCTTCTGCTCCACACAATAAATTCCTCCCCACTTACTGGCAAACAGCAGCCTAATAATCAGCTCTGCTGCTCCACACAAGCAATTCCTCTCCGGTCACTGGCAGGCATCCTAATAACCAGCTCTGCTGCTGCACACAATAAATTCCTCCCTTCTCACTGACAAACAGCAGCCTAATAATCAGCTCTGCTGCTCCACACAAGCAATTTTTCCCCTGTCACTAGCAGGCAGCCTAAGGACCAGTGCTGCTGCACACAACAAAATCTTCCCTCCCATGTCACTGCACACTAACGGTACAGCTAATCGCTATCAGCACAAGCACAGAATTTTTTTTCTGCCAACGCTCTCCCTACTGAGAACCAGCGCCAGTAACCTCTCCCTATGCTAAGATCGGCAGAAGTAAAATGGCGGTCAGCGGTGAGGGCTTTTATGGGCACTGTGACGCCACACAAAGCAAGCCAATCACTGCAATGCCCTTCTCTAAGATGGTGGCGGTCGCTTCCCATGTCTTCGCGTTGCCCACAGTGTGCGTCCCTGCTCATTAGCTGAGAAAAGGCCCTTCAAGCATTATGGGAAAACCGACTTTGGCGCTCAGGTCGCCGAACGCATGGCCGACCTCACGCTATGGCGAAAGTTGGGCTTTTTTTAATCTGACCGACCTGTTTCGCTCAACTCTAATCCACACATTGATTGACCTAGCTGTGTGGCATGGAAAATAGTCCTGTTGGAAAAACAAGTCCTCAGAGTTGGGGAACATTGCCTGAGCAGAAGGAATCAACTGTTTTTCCAGGATAACCTTGCATGCAACTTGATTCATGCGTCCTTCGCAAAGATTAACCTGCCCAATTCCAGCCTTGCTGAAGCATCCCCAGATCATCACTGATTCTCCTACAAATTTCACAGTGGGTACAAGACACTGTGTCTTGTATGCCTCTCCAGGTCTCAGTCAAACCATTAGACTACCAGGTGTTGAGCAAAGCTGAAAATTAGACTCATCAGAGAAGATTAGTATTACCTTACTCCATTCCTCTATGGTCCAATCCTTATGGTCTTTGCCAAACTTCAGCCTGGCTCTCCTTTGCTTGTGATTGATGAAATGCTTTTTTCTAGCTTTATATGCCCAATTCCAGCCTTGCTGAAGCATCCCCAGATCATCACTGATTCTCCTACAAATTTCACAGTGGGTACAAGACACTGTGTCTTGTACGCCTCTCCAGGTCTCAGTCAAACCATTAGACGACCAGGTGTTGGGCAAAGCTGAAAATTAGACTCATCAGAGAAGATTAGTATTACCTTAGGCTACATTCACACATCAGGCTTTTTGAATCAGGCGCCATCCGTCCTATGCCTGAAAGGACGGATCCGGCGCTGATTTAAAAAAACTGATGGAACTGATCAGGTTTTTTGCCTGATCCGTCCTGACCTTTTCAACTCGGAAATATAACAGACATCAATGGAGAGAGAGAGAGAGAGAGAGAGAGAGAGAGAGAGAGACCTTGGACTCCGGATCAGTTTTCTGACGGATTTGTCAAGAAACTGGTCCGGCACCATAGACTTTCATTGTTTCCGGCCACCTGAAGTGCCGATTCAGGCACTGTCAGGCGTCTCCGGTAAAAAAAAAAAAAGGTACAAAAACCGTCTTGTCCGGCCACCGGAATGTACAATTCCGACGGATCCGGCCAAAAAAGGATGCAACGCAGGGACATCAGGCGCGATCCGGCGCTAATGTAAGTCAATGCTAAAAAAACGCATCCGCTACCGGATCCGTTTTTTTAGAAACACGCCGGATCGCGCCTGATTCAAAAAGCCTGATGTGTGAAAGTAGCCTTACTCTATTCCTCTATGGTCCAATCCTTATGGTCTTTGCCAAACTTCAGCCTGGCTCTAGTTTGCTTGTGATTGATGAAATGCTTTTTTCTAGCTTTATATGACTTGAGCCCTGCCTCTAGGAGCCTGTTACGAACTGTTCTTGCCAGGAACTTCATCCCAGCTGCCATTTGCAATTCCTTTTGTAGGTCACTTGATTTCATCCTGTGGTTGCAGAGTAACATTCGAATAAGATGACTGTCATCCTGGTCAGTGTAAAGTCAATTTCGCCCTCTGCCGCTCTGTAGCTTTGTTGTCCGCAATGTCTGCTGCTTGACCTTGTTGTAATGAACTGCCAACTTAGAAATTTTAAGGATGGAGGCAACATGATGCTCACTGTATCCCTCTGCTAGTAAAGCCAGAATTATATATTATAGTACAAAAACTATGGAACTACAGAATTATACTCCATAAAATAATTACAAATAACTGAATAATACATTGTATAAGACTTTTACACAACATTTAATTACATTTTTAGTTTCCTAAACCATATCCTATTTCTCTGTCGATAATATCCTTAAAAGCTTGATTTATCATTCCCATTTTTAACCCCTACACACCGAAGCCTGTTTTTACCTTAATGACTAGGCCAATTTTTACAATTCTGAACACTGTCACTATATGAGGTCATAACTCTAGAACACTTCAACGGATCCCAGTGATTCTGAGAATGTTTTCTCATGACATATTGAAATTTATGATAGTTGTAAATTTTTTTTGATATGACTTGGGTTTATTTATTAAAAAATTAAAAATTTGGCAAAAATGTTGAAATTTTCATGATTTTTAAATTTTTAATTTTTATGCCCTTAAATCAGAGATTCATATCACAGAAAATAGTTAATAAATAACATTTCCCACGTGTCTACTTTACATCAGCACAATTATGGAAACAATTTTTTTTGTTAGGAAGTTATAAGGGTTAAAAGTTGACCAGTGATTTCTCATTTTTACAACAAAATTTACAAAACCATTTTTTTAGGGACCACTTAACATTTGAAGTAACTTTTAGGGGCCCATATGATAGAAAATACCCCAAAATGAACCACTATAAAAACTGCACCCCTCCAAGTACTCAAAACCACATTCAATAAGTTTATTAACCCTTCAGGCGCTTCACAGGAATTTTTGGAATGAGGAAGAAAAAATAAACATTTACTTTTCTTTGACAAAAAATTTCCTTTAGACCAAATTTTTTTACTTTAGCAAGGGTAACAGAAGAAAATGGACCATACATTTTGTTGTGCATTTTCTCCTGAGCATGGAGATACCCCATATGTGGGGGAAATCTACTGTTTGGGAACACGGCAGGGCTCAGAAGGGAAGGAAAGCCATTTGACTTTTTGAATGTAAAATATGCTGGAATAATTATTCGGAAGAAGCAGACGGTGAAACGCACGTCGGGGTGAGTGGACGCAACCACCACATATTGCCAGGTATATATTTTGCTCCATGTATCTTCTTTGCCCACAATGGATGTTATTATGGCTAAATTGAATAGCACTCTATCGGGCTGTCTTATTTGAGTTATTTGAGGTACCTATTTCATAATTTTCTGATCACACTGTTGCCAGCAATATATACCGTATATACTCGTGTATAAGCCGAGATTTTCAGCACCTTTTTTTGTGCTGAAAATGCCCCCTCGGCTTATACACGAGTCATAGGGCAGAAACCAGCGGGGGAGGGGATGCTGCGGCAGGAGCCGGTGGCTGGGACATCATACTCACCCTCCCCGTGCCATCGCTGAACGTCTCTGCAATTCTGCGTTCTCCCCAGCTTCCTGCAGCTCTCCAGCGCTGAGCCGTGACGTAATACCCGCTCATTAAGGTCATGTAATATGGACGCGACGCCACTCCCATGGGCGTGGCCTCCATATGCATGGCCTTAATGAGCAGTATTACGTCACCGCTCAGCGCTGGAGAGCTGCAGGAAGCCGGGGAGAACGCAGGATTGCCGCCGGGACGTTCAGCGATGGCACGGGGAGGGTGAGTATGATGAAGGAGGATGGGGGGAGCATGGAGGAGGACAAGGAGCACGGAGCAGGACAGGGGGAGGACGGAGAGCACGGAGCAGAACGGGGAGGACGGAGAGCACGGAGCAGGACGGGGGAGGACGGAGAGCACGGAGAAGAATGGGGGGAGGACGGAGAGCACGGAGCAGGACGGGGGTGGGCACAGAGGAGAATGGGGGAGTGCAGAGCTGGATGGGGGAGCACGGAGCTGGACGGGGGAGGAAGGAAAGCATGGAGCAGGACAGGATAATGGAGCAGGAGGAGGGGAGCACAGAGGAGAATGGGGCGCACAGAGCTGGATGGGGGAGCACAGAGCAGGACGGCAACTTATACACCCGGCTTATACACGAGTCAATACGTTTTCCAAGTTTTTTGTGGCAAAATTAGGAGGGTCGGCTTATACACGGGTCGGCTTATACATGAGTATATACGGTATATGGATTTTCTGAGCACCTACTTTGGTAAAATCCTATTGCTATTACTCTTTTAACTCATTCAAATACAGCGTGCTTTTGATTTGTGGATGCATTGATATCTAACCATCATCCTTGATTGTGGTATTACTTTAATTGCAAAATATTTATTTTCACCTGGTATATTTATATTTATGTTCTTTAGGTGATCTGTGAGTCTTGAATAATTTCTTAATGAATTTATTTTGATTATATGTATATTGATAGTTTACTATATAAGCCTATGTAAGCATTTTTTCATATATTTTTTAGACACACTGTTGTTCAAATTTTTGGTGCTTACTTGGTATAAATTGGTTCACAGTCACCTTGGTCATTTATTTGAAATGGTGGCGTCTCTTTTGAGACATTCTGTTTTTTATGTGATTTGTTTTAATTAATGAAATAAACATTTATCTTTTTTTCTTGGATCGCTTCTTTTTCTGGTGTGAATGCACACACCAGTGTGGTTTCCTAGTTAGGTTGAAGTGCCATTTTGAATATTTTCTTTAGGACGACTTTTGATTGATAATTAGTGGATGTCAAGTCACGTTTGGAGAGCCCCTGATGTGCATAAACAGTGGAAACGCCCAACAAGTGACACAATTTTGGAAACTACACCCCTTAGGGAACTTATCTAGATGTGTATTGAGCACCTTGAACCCCCAGGTGCTTCACAGAAGTTTATAATGTTAAGCCGTGAAAAAAAACAAATTTTTCCCAGATAAATCTTTTTTAGCTCCAAATTTTGCATTTTCGTAAGGGTAACAGGAGAAATTGCTCCATACAATTTGTTATGCAATTTCATCTGAATTCCCCGATACCCCATATGTGGGGAATACTACTGTTTGGGCAAACAGCAGGCTTGGAAGGGGAAAAACGCTATGTGACTATTTGAATGTAAAATTTACTGGAATAATTAGCAGATGCCATGTTCTTTTTGGAGCATCCCTGATGTGCCTAAACATTAAAAATCCCCCTCAAGTGACCACATTTTGTAAATTATAACCCTTTGGGAATTTATCTACAGATGTAGTGATGATTTTGACTCCATGGGTGTTTTCCAGAAACAGACAGCAGTGGATGTTGCTGAGTGAAAAGCATTTTTTCATATATTTTTTAGACACACTGTTGTTCAAATTTTTGGTGCTTACTTGGTATAAATTGGTTCACAGTCACCTTGGTCATTTATTTGAAATGGTGGCGTCTCTTTTGAGACATTCTGTTTTTTATGTGATTTGTTTTAATTAGTGAAATAAACATTTATCTTTTTTTCTTGGATCGCTTCTTTTTCTGGTGTGAATGCACACACCAGTGTGGTTTCCTAGTTAGGTTGAAGTGCCATTTTGAATATTTTCTTTAGGACGACTTTTGATTAATAATTAGTGGATGTCAAGTCACGTTTGGAGAGCCCCTGATGTGCCAAAACAGTGGAAACGCCCAACAAGTGACACAATTTTGGAAACTACACCCCTTAGAGAACTTATCTAGATGTGTATTGAGCACCTTGAACCCCCAGGTGCTTCACAGAAGTTTATAATGTTAACCCCTTCACCCCCAAGGGTGGTTTGCACGTTAATGACCGGGCCAATTTTTACAATTCTGACCACTGTCTCTTTATGAGGTTATAACTCTGGAACGCTTCAACGGATCTTCGCGATTCTGAGATTGTTTTCTCGTGACATATTGTACTTCACGTTAGAAGTAAAATTTCTTCGATATAACTTGCGTTTATTTTTGAAAAAAACGCAAATATGGCGAAAATTTTTAAAATTTTGAAATTTTCAAACTTTAAATTTTTATTCCCTTAAAACAGAGAAATATATCACACAAAATAGTTAAGAAATAACATTTCCCACATGTCTACTTTACATCAGCACAATTTTGGAACCAAAATTTTTTTTTGTTAGGAAGTTATAAGGGTTAAAAGTTGACCAGCGATTTCTCATTTTTACAACAAAATTTACAAAGCCATTTTTTTTAGGGACCACCTCTCATTTGAAGTCACTTTGAGGAGTCTATATGGCAGAAAATACCCAAAAGTGACACCATTCGAAAAACTGCACCCCTCAAGGTACTCAAAACCACATTCAAGAAGATTATTAACCCTTCAGGTGCTTCACAGGAACTAAAGCAATGTGGAAGGAAAAAATGAATATTTAACTTTTTAGCCACAAAAATTATCTTTTACAAACTTTTTTTTTATTTCACAAGGGTAAAAGGAGAAAATGGACAGATAAGGTTGTTAAGCAATTTCTCCTGAGTACGCCAATACCCAATATGTGGGGGAAAACCACTGTTTGGGAACACGGCAGAGCTCGTAAGGGAAGGAGCGCCGTTTGACTTTTTCAAACTAAAATTGGCTGGAATTGAGATTGGACGCCATGTCGTGTTTGGAGAGTCCCTGATGCGCCTAAACAGTGGAAACCCCCACAAACGACACCATTTTGGAAACTAGACCCCCTAAGGTACTTATCTAGATCTGTTGTGAGCGCTTTGAACCCCCAAGTGTTTCACAAAAGCTTATAATGCCTGGGTGTGAAAAAAAAAAAAAAACAATTTTCCACAAAAATGATTTTTTAGTCCCAAATTTTTGAATTTTCCCAAGGAAATTGGACCCCAAAAGTTGTTGTCCAATTTGTCCTGAGTACGCTGATACCCCATATGTGGGGGGGGGAACTGTTTGGGTGCACGGCAGGGCTTGGAAAGGAAGTAGTAACGTTTTGGAATGCAGACGTTGATGGGGGTCATGTTCCGTTTGCAGTGCCCCAGATGAGCCTAAACAGTGGAAACCCCCCACAAGTGACCCCATTTTGGAAACTAGACCCCCTAAGGAACTTATCTAGATATTTGGTGAGCACTTTGAACCCCCAAGTGCTTCACACAAGTTTATAATGCCCGGGCATGAAAATAAAAAATCCTATTTTTTTCCCACAAAAATGACCTTTTAGTCACTAATTTTTATTTTTCAAGGGTAACAGGAGAAATTGGACCACATAAGTTGTTGTCCAATTTGTCCTGAGTATGATGATACCCCATATGTGGGGGGGAACCACTGTTTGGGCGCACGGCAGAGCTCGGAATGGAAGGAGCACCATTTGACTTTTTCCA
>JARQOD010000051.1:155983-175129 GCA_033576555.1 Oophaga sylvatica | reverse complement strand
TTCAGAAGCTGGTTCACAAGGCAACACCATTCCACGCATACTTCTCCGCTCACGCAAACGTCTGTCAATTTGAATCGCTAATGACATAGAATCATTGAGACCAGAGGGGACAGGGAATCCCACCATAATATCCTTTACATTATCTGACAGACCCTTCCGGAAAAGGGCCGCCAAAGCGTCGTCATTCCATTTGGTCAGGTCTGCCCACCTACGGAATCTCTGACAGTATAACTCAGCGTCATCAAGCCCCTGATTTAATGCCAACAAGGTTTTTTCAGCTTGATCAGTGACATTAGGCTCATCGTACAATAACCCTAAAGCCTGAAAAAACGCATCAACATCACTCAAAACAGGATCCCCAGGTATCAGGGAAAAAGCCCAATCCTGAGGATCGCCGCGCAGGAGAGAGATGATAATTTGAACCTGCTGCGCTGCGTTTCCTGAGGACTTAGATTTTAAGGCAAAAAACAATTTACAATTATTTTTGAAATTCTGAAACTTAGCTCGATCCCCTAAAAACAAATCTGGCATGGGGATCCTAGGTTCCACAACAGGCAACCTAGCAAGATATGCAGCAATACTCTGAACCTCAGTGGCAAGCCGATCCACACGGCCAGACAACCGTGCAATCTCCATTGGGAGAAAAGATCCTCCCCAGCACCCAGAGATACAGAGGGAAAAAAAAAAAATGCAACAAACAGAAAAATATCTCTGACAACTCTGACAACCTTTTTTCTTTCACAATATTTTTCCCTTCTGTGAGTACCATACAATTTTAAATTTTTTTGGCCGGTGATACTGTTATGTTTCGGTAGCTGAGGAGAGCAGGCAAAAAGGCAATACACCAGAGCAGTTGGAATCTATGAGATTGCAGTACCCTGACTAACCACCACAACTAGAGGCAGCCGTGGAGCGTTCCTACGTTGGTCCTAGACGCCTCGTCACAGCCTGAGAAACTAACTACACCTAAAGACAGAAACAGGAAAGCTATCTGCCCCGGAGCAGAACCCCAAAGATAATAGAAAGCCCCCAAACATGTAATGGCGGTTAGACAAGAGGAAATACTGACACAGAAAGAAAATAGTATGAGCAAACGCTGGGGCCCAAACTATCTAAATAGAAAAGGATAGGAAGGGTACTTACTGCAATCCCAGAAAACCCTGAAAAGCACCAACTCTACTAATTTCAAAATCACCTGAGATCACACGACCTCTACCACCTAAATTAGTTCTCTGGTGTAACAAAATCAAAACAGCAGCCACTGAAAAAACTGGAAAAAGCAAAAGAACAAAACTCAGTGGCTGAACTAAACTGAGAGGGCAGAAGCCCCCGGAGAGGACCCTGAAGGCCCCCAAAGAAGTGCAGTACAAAATGCAAAAATATAGCACAAACACAAAAGAAGCAAAAGTCTTATCTGTAAGCAGGAGATGCAGAAACGACACAGCAGGCTACAAGGGAAACTGGAATAAGGGATTCAGACCAGAACAATTGATCACCGGCAACCCTGATGGGAAAATGACTCCCTTATATAAGACCAGTCAGTAACACCTGATTCCCAGTCCTCACAATCTTCACTAGCACCGCTTGTAACCACCAGAGGGAGCCTCTGCTCAGAACTCATCTCAAACCCATTCACAACACAAAGCCAGTGAGTGGGGGCAGATAATAATAGCCCAGAGAGGGACCATTATTTTTGGCCCCCCCCGGCTACTAACATCTGCCCCCAGACACCCCAGAAAGGGCAAATCTCTAATTAGATTTGCCCTTTCTGTCACTTTGCCCGTCTATTCCCATTGGCCTGTAGCGGTGGCGAATGGGTTAATAAGAGGTTAAAATGACCTTGCAATTGAAAGGTCACTTTAAGCCAGGTTAATAATTGAGAGCTGTCAATTAGACAACTATCAATTATTAATCCTATTGTATGAAAGAAAAATCAAACACACACACTTTAATAAAAAAGAAGTTTAATGAAATAATCACACAGTTTTTGACCATATTTTATTTACCTGCTAAAACCATTTCCTGTAATAAAAATAAAATAATAAAGCAAAATTATTCTTACCTATCCCATGCACAGTCAGGTCCCACGGTGTAATCCTTCAGAAAGGGTTAATGTTTACTGCAGGGACCGCAGCTAATGCTGCAGCCTCACAGTAAACCCCCAAATGAATGAGCTCCTCTCCTGGCTGACAGGAGAGGAAGTGGAAAGCTTAATTGATTGCTTTCCACTTTCACTTCAGGTCAGCCAGGGACACCATCAGTGACGTCAGAGGGAACTGATTAACAAAAATAGGGGTTCCCTTCGAAAAAAAAATGGCGTGGGTCCCCCCTATTTTTGTTAACCAGCCAGATGAAGCAGACCGCTGAGGCCTGGATTTTCAGGCTGTTAAGGAGCCAAGATCCATGGACCTTGCCAGCCTGATAATACCAGGCCACAGCAGTCTGCATATCTTGGCTGATTAACAAAAATAGGGGATCCCCTCGAAAAAAATTGGCGTGGGGTCCCCCCTATTTTTGTTAACCAGCCAGATGAAGCAGACCGCTGAGGCCTGGTTTTTCAGGCTGGTAAGGATCCAATATCCATGGACCTTGCAAGCCTGATAATACCAGGCCACAGCAGTCTGCTTAGCTTGGCTGGTTAACAAAAATAGGGGGTCCCCTCGAAAAAAAAACGGCGTAGGGGTCCCCCTATTTTTGTTAACCAGCCAAGTAAAATGCAGACTGCTGCGGCCTGGTATTAAAAGACTGTCAAGGCCCATGGATTTTGGCCCTCAACAGCCTGATAATACCAGGCTACAGCAGCCCCACATTTGGCGCATCAAAAGATGTGCCAATTGTGGCACTTTACCCGGCTCTTCCCACTGCCCTGTAGCGGTGGCAAGTGGGGTAATAAGGGGTTAATGTCACCGTTGATTGCACGGTGACAATAAGCCCGGTTAATAATGGAGAGGCGTCAATAAGACACCGATCCATTATTAATCCCAAAGTTATTAAATGTATAAAAAAAAGACAAAGCAAGAAAAAAGTCTTTTAATGAAATAAAAGAGACAACACAGTTTTCATTAATTTTATTATACACTCATTCCTGCGACGCCATCGATCTCCTGTAAAAAAAAAAAAAAAAAAAACACAGTATACCACCTGTCCGACGCAGTCCATAGTAACGACAGTCCCACGACGATCCAGCTCTGCTACATCGCAATGACAGGCAGAGCCTGTCATCGCAACACAGCACAGCTGATTACCTGCTTCCCCGGCGGTGACGTCATCGGACTGACTGCTTTACGGCCGGGATTACCCAGCAGTCACTGCAGTTATCGCGAGAAACTGCATGTGACCGCCGGGGAAAGATGATGGCGGCCATGAAGCAGTCCAGCCCGTGACCGCCGGAGATCTTCTGCCAGGTAAGTGCCGCTGACTCCTGACAGACCCAACCGACGGACACTGACAGACCCGACCGACGGACACTCACAGACCCGACCGACGGACACTGACAGTGACAGTGACAAATCCGATTCCGGTATCCGATATGACGAAAATATCGGTATTCGGAATCGAAAGGCCGATACAGCTAATATCGGCCGATATCCGATATTTGCAGTATCGTATCGCTCAACACTAGTCATGTCGCATTTGGAGAGCCCCTGATGCGCCTAAACAGTGGAAATCCCCAACAAGTGACCCCATTTTGGAAAGTAGACCCCACAAGGAACTTATCTAGATGTGTGGTGAGCGCTATGAAGCCCCAAGTGCTTCACAGAAGTTTATAATGTACAGCCGTAAAAACAAAAAAATAATTTTTTTTGTACAAAAATGATATTTTCGCCCCCAGTTTTTTATTTTCCCAAGGGTAACAGAAGAAATAGGACAAATTGCACAATAACTCTTGGGGTCCAGAGTACGCTGATACCCCATATGTGGGGATAAACTACTGTTTGGACGCATGGCAGAGCTGAGAAGTGAAAGAGCACCGTTTGACTTTTTCAACGCAGAATTGGCTGGAATTGAGATCAGACGCCATGTCACATTTGGAGAGCCCCTGATGTGCCTAAACAGCGGAAACCCCCCAATTCTAACTCCAACCCTAACCCCAACACACCCCTAACCCTAGTTCCAACCCTAACCACAAACCTAACCCTAACACACCCCTAATCCCAACCCTAACCCTAATCCTAACTTTAGCGCCAACCCTAACCCTAACTTTAGCCGCAACCCTAACCCTAACCCTAATGGGAAAATGGAAATAAATACTTTTTTTTAATTTTATTATTTTTCCCTTACTAAGGGGTGATAAAGGGGGGTTTGATTTACTATTTATAGCGGGTTTTTATGATTGGCAGCTGTCACGCTAAAAGACGCTTTTTATTGCAAAAATAGTTTTTGCATCATCACATTTTGAGAGCTATAATTTTTGCATATTTTGGCCCACAGAGTCATGTGAGGTCTTATTTTTTGCGGGACGAGTTGACGTTTTTATTGGTACCATTTTTGAGCACGTGACGTTTTTTGATCGCTTTTTATTTCGATTTTTGGGAGGTTAGAATGAACAAAAATCAGCAATTCATGAATTTCTTTTGGGGGAGGCGTTTATACCGTTCCGCATGTGGTAAAATTGATAAAGCAGTTTTATTCTTCGGGTCAGTACGATTATGGCGATACCTCATTTATATCATTTTTTCATGTTTTGGCACTTTTATAGAATAAAAACAATTTTATATAAAAAATAATTATTTTTGCATCGCTTTATTCTGAGAGCTATAACTTTTTTATTTTTTCACTGATGATGCTGTATGACGGCTTGTTTTTTGCGGGACAAGATGACGTTTTCAGCAGTACCATGTTTTTTATATCGGTCTTTTTGATCGCGTGTTATTCCACTTTTTGTTCGGCGGTATGATGATAAAGCATTGATTTTTTGCTTCGTTTTTTTTTTTTTTTAAGGGGTTCACTAAAGGGGTTAACTAGTGGGACAATTTTATAGGGGGGTCGTTACGGACGCGGCGATACCAAATATGTGTACTTTTATTGCTTTGTTTTTTTTATTTACAGGAAGAAGTGAATTTATTGGGGAATATATATATTTTTTTATTTATTTTGGATTTTTTTTTAAAACATGTTTATTTTTATTTTTTTAACTTTTTTACTTTGTCCCAGGGTGGGACATCACTGTATTTTATCAGATCGCTGGTGTGACAGTGTGCACAGCACTCTGTCACACCAGCGATCGCTCATTCAGTGCAGCAGGCTTCTCAGTGCCTGCTCTCAGCAGGCACTGAGGTAGCCGCCTCCCTCCAGGACCCCGGCGCCATCTTGGATCCGGGTCCTGGGAGGGAGGAAGCCCTCAGAACAGCGCGATCACATCGCGCTGCTCTGAGGGTCTCAAGGGGGCGCGCAGGGAGCCCCCTCCCTGCGCGATCCTCCCCTGTGCCCCAGTACACCGCGATCATGTTTGATCGCGGTGTGCAAGGGGTTAATGTGCCGGGAGCGGTCCGTGACCACTCCTGACACACAGTCATGGGTGTCAGCTGTGATAATCAGCTGACACCCGGCTGCGATCGGCTGCGCTCCCCCAGGGAGCGCGTCCTATCGCACGAGACGTACTATCCCGTCCATGGTCATACGGGCCCAGGTACCATGGACGGGATAGTACGTCCGATGGCAGTAAGGGGTTAAGCCGTGAAAAAAAACAAATTTTTCCCAGATAAATCTTTTTTAGCTCCAAATTTTGCATTTTCGTAAGGGTAACAGGAGAAATTGCTCCATACAATTTGTTATGCAATTTCACCTGAATTCCCCGATACCCCATATGTGGTGAATACTACTGTTTGGGCAAACGGCAGGGCTTGGAAGGGAAGGAACGCTATGTGACTATATGAATGTAAAATTTACTGGAATAATTAGCAGATGCCATGTTCTTTTTGGAGCGCCCCTGATGTGCCTAACCATTGAAAACCCCCCTCAAGTGACCACATTTTGTAAATTATAACGCTTTGGGAATTTATCTACAGATGTAGTGATGATTTTGACTCCATGGGTGTTTTCCAGAAACAGGCAGCAGTGGATGTTGCTGAGTGAAAATTGCAAAGTTCAGTTGTAGTGACCAGTACATTATGCCCAGCTCATGCACCTGTAAATTAGGCGGGCTCTCATCACTACAGAAATGCCAAACGGAAGGGAGGGGGGGCATTTGGATTTGGGAGCGCAGAATTTTCCAGAGCCCTTGTACTACCAGTAACGTGGAAGCCCCCTATATTTCCGTTAACAGATGACGGGCCTGAGTGGGGACATGCTTTTTTGTGGATTTAGTTGAAGCTTTTATTAGAAATATTTTACGTAACGTTTGGGATCACATTTATCCGACGCTCTACGCTGACCACTTACTTTGGTGTTTCCATCTAAATCTCCGAGTGACATGACAGATGAAAGCCCTGAGGGATCCATTCACTATAATGAGGCAGCAGAGTTACTCTGGACTCCGTCTGGCCTCTGTACAGTGGTGTCCTTCTTTTCAGAAGTGCACAAAACTGTAGCCGGCGGCACTTTTATGCAATACTAAAAAGACGGACACCGCCGGATCACAGGTCAGACCGCGTCCACAGTGCCTCCATCTGCCTCATTATAGGGAATCTTCCGCCGGGGGCTCTGTCTCAATCACGTATTTCATAGATTTACACGGAAACCCCGGTGTAAGCGTTCAGCGCAAAGCGCAGGATAAATGTGTGACAAGCCTTACTGTGATCTTTGGGAGGCAGAATGAAAACAGCATGTGAAGAATTGGTTTTGTATATTTTTTACACCGTTCCTCGCGTGGTATAAGTGATTAGGTGACTTCTTATTCTTCGGGTCAGTGCGATTACAGCGATGCCAGATTGATATCTGGTTTTTATGTTTGGCTGCTGTTATACAATAAAATATACTTTTTATTGTGAAAACTAGTTTTTGCATCACCACATTTTGAGAGCTATAATTTTTTCATATTTCAGTCGACACAGTCATGTGAGGGCTTGTTTTTTGCGGGACGAGCCTATGTTTTTATTGGTATCATTTTTGAGCACATGACATTTTTTGATTGCTTTCTTTTCTGATTTTTGGGAGACAGGATGAACAAAAACCAGCAATTCAGGAATTGCTTTTTTTTTTTTTTTTTTTATACCATTCTGCGTGTGGTAAAATTGATAAGGCAGTTTTATTCTTCGGGTCAGTACGATTACAAGGATACCACACATTTTTTATGTTTTGGAGCTTTTACACAATAAAAACTATTTTATAGAAAAAATAATTATTTTTTGCATTGTTTTATTCTGAGAGCTATAACTTTATTATTTTCTGCTGATGGAGCTGTATGTGGCGGCTTGTTTTTTGCAGGACAAGATGACGTTTTCAGAGGTATCATTTTTATTTACATCCTTCTTTTCGATTGTGTTTTATTGCACTTTTAGTTCGGCGGTATGATGATAAAGCATTGTTTTTTGCCTTGTTTATAATTTCTTTTTTACGGTGTTCACTGAAGGGGTTAACTAGTGGGATGGTTTTATAGAGCGTGTCGTTAAGGACATAGCGATACCAAATATGTGTACTTTTAATGCTTTTTTCTTTACTTAAATAAATGAATTTATTGGAAAAATAGTTATTTTTTTCTTTAGGAATTTAAAAAAAAATATTTTTACCTATTCAAATTTTTTTAAAACTTTTTTACATTGTTGCAGTATGGGACATCACTATATAATGTCAGATCGCAGATCTGACACTTTGCACTGCACTGTATCAGATCACGTAACAATATAACAATGGAAAACATCACCAATACCCACAATAATTAATCACAATGTTATGTACGGGTATGTTAACAGGACTATTTGGGAAACTGCAAAAAGCTAAGCCAATTACAAAAAGGAATAAGCAGCCAAAAAATCCCATAAAACCATCTTTATTCAATCACATATATACTTGTATAGGCAAAGTGTCTCAAACAGTGTACTACAATTGTAGATCATATATCGTACTGGCATAGTGCACAATCATCTTCTCCACATAATATACATGGACAATGGTACACATTACCTTGACAGATGTATAATCAAGTCTGTGGAACAGGACCCAGATCCACCCCAACGCGCGTTTCGGGTGGATCTGGGTCCTGTTCCACAGACTTGATTATACATCTGTCAAGGTAATGTGTACCATTGTCCATGTATATTATGTGGAGAAGATGATTGTGCACTATGCCAGTACGATATATGATCTACAATTGTAGTACACTGTTTGAGACACTTTGCCTATACAAGTATATATGTGGACATGACTCGATCCTATATGGAGGAATCATATTGACATTTTGAGTCATCTTTCCCCTAATTGTACCATTCACTATCCTTTGTAATTTTAATGTATGTGATTGAATAAAGATGGTTTTATGGGATTTTTTGGCTGCTTATTCCTTTTTGTAATTGACTGTATCAGATCAGCAACCTGACAGGTAGGGAAGGAGGCCTGCCGGTGCCTGCTGTTATGTTTAGGTACCTGAGGAGAAATAGCAAAAACGGTAATACACCAGAGAGGCTGGAACCTATTGGATTGCAGTAAACCTGAACTAACCACACAACTAGAGGTAGCCGTGGAGCGTTCCTACGTTGATCCTAGACGCCTCCTGCCCCGGAGCAGATTCCCCCCCAAAGAAAATAGGAAGCCCCCAAACATGTAATGGCGGTTAGACAAGAAGAAAGCACGGACACAGACAGAAAATAGAATGAGCAAACGCTGGGGCCCAATCTGTCTAGACGGAAAGTACAGGACAGAATTCTGACTGCAATCCCAAAAAAAACCCTAAAAAAATACCAACACTTCTGATTGCAAAAAACCTGAGATCACATGATCTCCTCCACCTAAATCATATCTCTGGTGTAACAAAACCAAGCCGCAGCCACTGAAAAAACAGGAAAAAGCAAATGAACTAATAACAGTGGCTACAGATAAATTGAGAGGAGCACAGGCCCCAGGAGGGGACCCGGCTGAACTCCAAAAGTGCAGAAAACTTATGCAAAAAGCAAGCACAAAAAGAAAAGCAAAAATATCTTATCTGAAAGCAGAAGATGCAGGTAAGACTCCAGAAAACTTCCAAATGAACCAGGAACCACAAATGAGACAAGAACAATTGATCACCGGCGACCATCATAGGAGGGAACCTCCCTTATATCAGTCCAGTCAGTGATCCCAGATTGCCATTCCTCGCTGGAAGGTTCAGTACTGTCTGTAACCACCAGATGGAGCCTCTGCTCAGAAACCATCTCTAGCACATTCACAACAGTACCCCCTTTGAGGGGGGTCACCGAACCCTCACTTGTGCAACCAGGCCGATCAGGATGAGCTCGGCGATAGGCACGGATCAGTCTCCTAGCATGGATGTCCGAAGCAAACACCCAAGAATTGTCCTCCTGACCATAACCTCTCCACTTAACCAAATACTGGAGTTTCTGTCTAGAAAAACGAGAATTCAATATTTTCTCAACCACATACTCCAGATTGCCCTCAACCAAAACAGGGTCAGGAGGCGCAGCCATAGGAACCACTGGCTCGACAAACCTCTTCAATAAGGACTTGTGGAAAACGTTATGGATCTTAAATGTCCCTGGAAGAAGCAAACGGAAGGAAACCGGATTAAGAATCTCCATGATCTTATAAGGTCCATTGAACCTAGGCTTAAACTTTGGAGATGCAACCCTCATAGGTATATTTCATGAGGACAACCAAACCAAGTCCCACACTTTAAACCGAGGACCATCAGTCCTATGCCGGTTGGCAAACCGCTGGGCCTTCTTTTGAGAGAGAGACAACCTCTCCACTACCTGGTCCCAAATTTGCTGCATTCGCTCCACAACAGAGTCAACACCCGGACAGACAGAAGCCTCCGCCTGTCCCGAAGAAAATCGAGGGTGAAACGCAGAATTGCAGAAAAATGGAGACATCAAAGTGGCAGAGCTAGCCCTATTATTAAGAGCAAACTCAGCCAAAGGCAAAAAAGAGACCCAGTCATCTTGATCAGCAGACGCAAAACATCTCAAATAAGTCTCCAAGGTCTGGTTTGTTCTCTCGGTTTGTCCATTGGTCTGAGGATGAAATGCAGAGGAGAAAGATAATTGAACACCAAGTTTAGAACAAAATGTCCTCCAAAATCTGGAAACAAACTGGACTCCTCTGTCAGACACAATGTTCTCTGGAATGCCATGTAACCGAACCACGTGATGAAGAAACAAAGGCACCAACTCGGAGGAGGAAGGTAACTTAGGTAATGGCACAAGATGTATCATCTTGGAAAACCTATCACAGATTACACAGATAACTGTCATTCTCTGAGAAACAGGGAGGTCAGAAATAAAATCCATAGAGATATGGGTCCATGGCCTCTTGGGCACAGGTAATGGCATTAACAAACCACTAGAGCGAGAGCAAGGCTTGGAACGAGAGCAAATCCCACAGGACTGCATAAAGTCCCTGTGATGAACGGGCACGCGGTCCGCCACACGGTAGCCCGGGGTATCACGGCTTGTGATCCCTCCGTGCTGCAAATGTGACGAAAACGCGCACACACACGACGGCTGCTGCCGTCCGACCCAGTAAACTGCAGGGATTTATAATTATCCCACTTCCACTTAGGAACTTGCAGCTCTCTGGCGCCCCCCTTACCCTCAGGGCAGTCAGGGAACTGCACCTAGGATAATTGGTCGCCAGACGGGTCACTTGGATGTGTGCTGGCTATTGGGCACGCTGCAGTGAGGGAATTATAATTACTCCTGGCTGCAGCCAGGCAGTACCCTTATAAACCCCGCTCCGTCACTGCCAGCGTCACCCAATAGATTAACACTTTACACCCCTTCCTTTTAGCTGCCACCAGCTACGGCTTTTGATGAACAATTTATCAAGAGGGTCCGTAGCAACCCCAAAACAGTAGCGTAGTGCTTCAGGCACGTGCAAATTCGTTTATAGAGCAGGAGAAACAAACTAATAAATTTATAGGTTTATTCCTTAAAAACAGGCAGTGCTTATATAATATAAGAAGATGTAACAAACTGAGACAATATCGTTATGTACAGATGCAGTTATAAAATAAAATGGGATTAAGAATGAAAGATAACTCACATGATAGTTACATATGCATAGGCAAGCCAGGCTGGGGGAAGGAGCCACACGTCATAGTTCATTGGCAGATCTGTTAGTCAGGACATCCCAGCAGAAAGTGCCTAAGGAACTTCACTGCAAGACTTATGCATGTCAGCTTCTGACCTCACAAAAAGGGGCTGGTTTTCTGGCCACCTCCCCTGGCTACAAGCTATGGTTTGAGCTCTGCAATATCATAAGGTCCATAACTCGTCCTGTGAACCTAGCAGAATAACGGCAGACCTATCAATGATTTTACTCTAAAATGACGGTTCCAATGAGCCCACACTTGGGTGGGCTAGTACATGGGGCACCCGAGAATTCCATTTCTCGGGTTCTGTTGGAGTTACGGATTTACCAGTACCACGGGAACGATGCCCGTCGGCGCATGGTTCAACACAGTAACTTTCGTGTTTCTAACGAATGCTCCCACCGTGTTATTAACCAAAAAAGAATGAATTCTCCAAAATGGCTGCTATAGGAAGAAAGCACGTGTGCAGACAATGGAGGACCCCTGCGGTGAAGCGGCAAAACTTCCAGCACTGGTAGCTCAGGTTACACTGAGCTTGACTGCAGGTTGACAGGAGGGAAGGGAAGCGTGAGCTGCAGAGAAAAGGAGGGAGGGGTAACTTTGCCCTGTGCTTGCAAACGGTGGGGGTTGTAGTTCTATGGGGAAAGTTCTGGAAACAGCACAAGACATGGAGCTACAGTATCATCACACCTCCCCCCTTTAGAGGGCGCTACGGAGGCATGACCTGTCGGTAATCCGACATGCGCACCTCAGCGGGTTCGCCACGTCGTGATAACCCATTGGACATGGCTTGGGCCAGCATGTCCAGGAGTGGATCCTCTTCCCCGTCCTCGGCAGGTTGCAGACCGGTAGGACGCAGGCTTCACGTTCGTGATGGGCCTTCATCATGTTGACGTGAAAGGCCTTGCGCCTACCCCGAGTGTGGTCAAGCGTGACCACGTAGGTGGCTGGGTTGAGCTGTTGGTGCACAACGTACGGGCCTTCCCAGGCTGCCTGAAGCTTATCCTTTGGTACGGGGACCAGCACCCACACCTTTTGACCCACCTGGTAGGTCCGCTCCCGGGCGTTCTTGTCGTACCAGTGCTTCTGGTCAGCCTGAGCCTGCGTCATGTTGTCATGCACCAACTGCATCAAGGTCTGCATCTTGTCGCGGAAGCGCATGACATAATCCACGATGGACACTTCCGTGGGGTTTGGCTCATCTTCCCAGGATTCTCTTATCAACCCAAGGGGTCCCCAGACTCGCCTACCATACAGGAGCTCGAAGGGGGAGAACCCCGTCGAGGCCTGCGGGACTTCTCTGTAGGCAAATAGCAGGTGTGGGAGGTACCGCTCCCAATCGCGTCCCTGGGTCTCAACCAGCATGCGGAGCATCTGTTTGAGGGTACCGTTAAAGCGCTCACACAAACCATTGGTCTGTGGGTGATACGCACTCGATACCATACGCGTCACCTGCATTTTGCTGCAGAGAACCTTCATTAGGCGAGACATTAATTGGGTCCCTTGATCGGTAAGCATCACCCTGGGAAATCCTACCCGTGAAAAGATGGTCACCAGTGCATCCGCCACCTTATCTGCCCTAGTTGAGGACAGAGCTACTGCCTCCGGGTACCGGGTAGCGTAGTCTACCACAGTAAGGATGTATTGCTTTCCAGAGCTGCTGGGGACGGCCAGCGGGCCCACAATGTCCACCGCGATCCTCTGGAAAGGCTCCTCTATCACTGGCAACAACGGGATCAGGGGAGCCTTAAGAGCAGGCCCCGACTTCCCCACTCTTTGACAGGTGATACAGGAGCGGCAGTAGTTAGTCACATCTGTCCCCATCTTGGGCCAATAGAAGTGTCGAGACAGCCGTGCCTTAGTTTTGCTGATCCCCAAGTGTCCAGCGAGTGGAATCTCATGGGCAATCCTCAACAACTCACCTCGGAACTGGTGCGGGACGACCAGCTGTTTTTTTCCTCAACCACTCCTTTTGGGAATCTCCGGGTACTGTCTCCCGGTACAACCTTCCTCGTTCCCAGAACACCCTCTCCTTATCAGTCACGGAGGTGGGCGTCTCGGCGAGGTGCCTCAAGTTCTCCAGGCTCGCATCTGAGTGCAGAGCGGCCTGGAACTCCTGGCTGGAGGCAGCCAGAAGTGACGTCAGGGTTCCTTCCTCACTGGGACCCTCTGGGACCGGCTCTGGGTCCACCTCTGGTTCAGTCTCTCCTGTAGCGGAGGAGGGTCCAGATGGCAGGGCGCTACCTGCGATCCGGGCACTCTGACTGCGGGTGACAGCAGCTACATATGCAGTCTCCCCGGGGATTTCTATAGACCCATCAGCCTGCGCTGCTATGGGCTCTACCTCCCCATCCACCCCCAACACTTCAGGAGCAGTGCTACTTATGGCCAGTTACCTTCCTCGGTGGCACTGGTCAGTGTCATGGCGTCACCTTCCTCCCGGTTCCCATGCACCTCCCCATTTCCTTGAGCACTGTCGCTTGCTCCTGATAGGGGTTCCTCAGCCGTCTCACTCCGCAGAGCGACGGGACTGAAGGCTCCTGTACCTGTGGACACATCTACCACTTCAGAGAAAGGGTTAACAGATTCAGATGGCACAGATACATCACTATCAACATCATTCCTAGGGAAAGAAAGGTTATCAGTTGCATCATCACTTCGCAGAGCATTAGCAGGTAACACAATCAGTTTCCCATCATCATCAACATCAACATCATGGTTAACGTTAACCTTATCATCAGATTGGGAAGGGGTGTCAGGGACATAGTACGCCACCACCTCCCCAGATCAGTCCCCAATAAAACATCAGTGGGCAGGTTTTCGGACACCCCCACTTCCTTCACCCCGCTCCCGACCCCAGTCAATGAAAACTCGGGCTATCGGCAAGGGGTAGTGGACGCCCCCAATCCCTGTGACAGTTAAGGTTTTCCCCGGAATCAACTCTCCAGGGGCCGCCAGTTCGGGTCGGATGAGGGTTCGTTCAGCCCCGGTGTCCTTGAGGCCTGTAGCAAGACGGGCCCCCATGCGGACGGGCTGCACATTGTCATCAACCCTCCCCACCACACCACTCACCAAAAGAACAGAGGCGTTGGGTCCGGAGGCCTTGGCTGGGGGTTCTTCTGTCTCTCCGGACAGGTGGCGCTGATGTGTCCAGTCCTTTTACAGGAGAAACACTGGCGGGGGTCTGATGTAGGCCTGGCGCTGGCAAAGCGGATAGTGCCTCCAGAGGGACGACTGGCAGGGGCACTGGGGTTGGTTGCAGGCTTACTCCCTCCCCAACGGGTGGTGACGGGCTTCCGCACCTCGGGTTTCCGGTTGGCCTCATAGCTGTCGGCGATCCGGGCTGTTGTGACCACGTCCTCTGGTTCTCGGTCCAGGATGAACTGTCGGACCTCAGCTGGGCACAGATGCAGGAACTGGTCTTTGATCATCAGGTCTTTCAGCTCCTCATAGGTGTCAACTGACAGTCCATGGATCCACTGGTCAAAGTGGTTCCTGAGTCCTTGCACCACATCGCTATAACTGTCGTGTGGGCCACGTTGGAGGTTCCGGAACTTCTTTCGGTATACCTCAGGGGTTAGCTGGTACTTGGCAATCAGGGCCTGCTTGATGGCCTCATAGTCACTGTCTTGATCTGGCGCGAGGGAAGCAAACGCCTCCAGAGCTTTGCCCTTTAGCCCGGGGGTCAAGTACCTGGCCCATTGGTCGGCGGGCAGCCGGTACTGTCTGCAGACTTTCTCAAAGGCCCGCAGAAAAGTGTCCAAGTCTCCGTCTCTTTCCAGCACGGGAAAGTGCTCCGGCCGGGGCTTGGGACTCTGAGTGCTGCTGGGCACACTGCTCTGGGCTGTGGAGGGCATTGCCCCTCGCTGGACCATCTCCAGCTCATGGGCTCTTTGCGCTTGGGCTTCCCGCTCGGCTCGGTCTCTCTCAGCCTCCCGCTCGGCTCTCTCAGCCTCTCGCTGGGCTTGGCGCTCGGCTCGGGCCTCCTGCTGGTATTGCTGAATCAGCTTCAGGCGCTCCCCCCGGTCGTCGGTGGGGAGTTCCTCCAGGGCCGCCTGCAGGTAAGGGTCCAACCCGCCCTGGGTGTAAGCCTGCAGGGTTTGGGCCTCTGCTGCTGCCCCACCTTGGCTTGGGCCGGCTTCTGTGCCCTCCTCGCTCTCAGCGTGGTCCTGTGACATCAGGACCTTGATCAGTTGAGCTTTGGTTTGACCCGTGGGGTCAAGGCCTCGGGAAATGCATATTCCAGCAAGAGTGTCCCTTTTCTGCAGTTTGTACCAACTTGCTCCTATGATAGCCATGTTTGCCAAATAAAAGATAGGATAGAAAAACAAAGAGAAGGGAGGGGTAACCGCAAGTACACACAATTGTCTCAGGACTAATAAACACTGAGTCTGTTCTCCAAAACTTTAGTTGCAGGGTCGCTGAAGAACCGTGCAAGTTTTTTAGTGAATGGAATGATTGCTCAAACCAGATCACTAATGCTCTATAATCCCACCGCTTGCCACCAATATGTGATGAACGGGCACGCGGTCCGCCACACGGTAGCCCGGGGTATCACGGCTTGTGATCCCTCCGTGCTGCAAATGTGACGAAAACGCGCACACACACGACGGCTGCTGCTGTCCGACCCAGTAAACTGCAGGGATTTATAATTATCCCACTTCCACTTAGGAACTTGCAGCTCTCTGGCGCCCCCCTTACCCTCAGGGCAGTCAGGGAACTGCACCTAGGATAATTGGTCGCCAGACGGGTCACTTGGATGTGTGCTGGCTATTGGGCACGCTGCAGTGAGGGAATTATAATTACTCCTGGCTGCAGCCAGGCAGTACCCTTATAAACCCCGCTCCGTCACTGCCAGCGTCACCCAATAGATTAACACTTTACACCCCTTCCTTTTAGCTGCCACCAGCTACGGCTTTTGATGAACAATTTATCAAGAGGGTCCGTAGCAACCCCAAAACAGTAGCGTAGTGCTTCAGGCACGTGCAAATTCGTTTATAGAGCAGGAGAAACAAACTAATAAATTTATAGGTTTATTCCTTAAAAACAGGCAGTGCTTATATAATATAAGAAGATGTAACAAACTGAGACAATATCGTTATGTACAGATGCAGTTATAAAATAAAATGGGATTAAGAATGAAAGATAACTCACATGATAGTTACATATGCATAGGCAAGCCAGGCTGGGGGAAGGAGCCACACGTCATAGTTCATTGGCAGATCTGTTAGTCAGGACATCCCAGCAGAAAGTGCCTAAGGAACTTCACTGCAAGACTTATGCATGTCAGCTTCTGACCTCACAAAAAGGGGCTGGTTTTCTGGCCACCTCCCCTGGCTACAAGCTATGGTTTGAGCTCTGCAATATCATAAGGTCCATAACTCGTCCTGTGAACCTAGCAGAATAACGGCAGACCTATCAATGATCTTACTCTAAAATGACGGTTCCAATGAGCCCACACTTGGGTGGGCTAGTACATGGGGCACCCGAGAATTCCATTTCTCGGGTTCTGTTGGAGTTACGGGTTTACCAGTACCACGGGAACGATGCCCGTCGGCGCATGGTTCAACACAGTGACTTTCGTGTTTCTAGCGAATGCTCCCACCGTGTTATTAACCAAAAAAGAATGAATTCTCCAAAATGGCTGCTATAGGAAGAAAGCACGTGTGCAGACAATGGAGGACCCCTGCGGTGAAGCGGCAAAACTTCCAGCACTGGTAGCTCAGGTTACACTGAGCTTGACTGCAGGTTGACAGGGGGGAAGGGAAGCGTGAGCTGCAGAGAAAAGGAGGGAGGGGTAACTTTGCCCTGTGCTTGCAAACGGTGGGGGTTGTAGTTCTATGGGGAAAGTTCTGGAAACAGCACAAGACATGGAGCTACAGTATCATCACAGTCCCTGACGTCACAAGACAAAGTAGGCCACCAAAAGGACCGACTCACCAAGTCTCTGGTACCAAAAATCCCGGGATGACCAGCCAACGCGGAACAATGAATCTCAGACATCACACTCTTCTTCCACTGGTCTGGACAAACAACTTCCCAACAGGGCAGCGCTTAGGTTTATCCTCCTGACACACCTCCAGAGCCAGTCCCAAATTGGGCGAGAGGGCGGAAAGTACCACACCCTCTTTCAAAATAACAGCAGGATCAGATAACTCAGGAGAATCCGCAAAGAAATTCCTCGAGAGTGCATCCGCCTTAACATTCTTAGTGCCAGGAAGAAAAGAAACCACAAAATTAAAACATGTGAAAAACAAGGCCCACCTGGCCTGTCTAGGATTAAGTCGCTTGGCTGATTCGAGATAAAACAGGTTCTTATGGTCCGTGAGGACCACCACCTGATGTTTGGCTCCTTCCAGCCAATGTCTCCACTCTTCAAAGGCCCACTTCATGGCCAATAACTCCCGATTACCCACGTCATAATTACGTTCAGTTGGAGAAAATTTTCGAGAGAAAAAGGCACAAGGGTTACTCTTAGAGGTCTCTGGATCCCTTTGGGACAAAACGGCACCTGCCCCAATCTCAGAAGCATCAACCTCCACCTGAAACGGCAGAGAAACATCAGGCTGCCATAAAACATGAGCAGAAGTGAATCTCTGCTTAAGTTCCTGAAACGCAGAAACTGCCTCAGGAGGCCAATTCACCACATCGGAACCCTTTTTGGTCAAATCAGTCGATGGTTTAACAATACCGGAGAAATTACCAATAAATTTACGATAAAAATTGGCAAAACCCAAAAATCTCTGAAGAGCCTTTAAAGAAGTAGGTTGAACTCAATCACAGATGGCCTGAACCTTGACCGGGTCCATTTCAATAACAGACGGAGACAAAATGAATCCCAGAAATGAGACCTTCTGTACGCCAAAAAGACACTTTGATCCCTTCACATACAGAGCATTCTCTCTCAAAATCTGGAACACAGTCCGAACATGTTTCACATGAGAGTCCCAGTCATTGGAAAAAATCAAGATATTATTCAAATAAACAATCAGAAATGTATCCACAAAATACCTGAAAATATCATTCATAAAGGATTGGAAGACGGAAGGAGCATTAGTGAGCCCAAAGGGCATCACTAGGTACTCAAAATGCCCCTCTGGGGTATTAAACGCCGTCTTCCATTCATCCCCGTGCATAATGCGAATAAGGTTATATGCCCCCCTGAGGTCAAGCTTGGTAAACCAACTAGCACTGTTCACTCTGGAAAACAGGTCAGAAATCAAGGGTAATGGATATTGATATTTCACAGTGATCTTATTCAAGAGGTGATAATCAATACACGGCCTCAATGAACCATCCTTTTTGGCCTCAGAGAAAAAAACGGCGCCCAAGGGCGAAGAGGATGGTCTGATATGACCCCTCTCCAATGACTCCTTGATATAAGATCACATAGCATCGTGTTCAGGTACAGATAAGCTAAAAAGGCGACCCTTAGGAAATTTACCACCAGGCACTAACTCAATAGCGCAATCGTTGTTTCTGTGAGGAGGTAAGGACACAGACTTACTTTCACTAAACACATCAGAAAAATCAGTCAAAAAGTCAGGGACATCCTGAGACTGGGGAGAGGCAGAAAAAACAGGAGTGTCAGCATTAACACATTGGCAGCCCCAACTGGTCACAGACACAGATTTCCAATCCAAAACAGGATTATGAATCGTAACCAAGGGAAACCCAGTACAATAATGTCATGCAGATTATGCAACACCAGAAATTTGCAACTCTCCTGATGATCTGGTTCGACCCTCATTATCACCTGAGTAGAAAATTGGGATTTATTCTCCGCCAAAGGGGTTGAATCAATGCCCAGTAGGGGAATAGACTTCCGCAGGGGTATCGTGGGAAAGCCACAATGTTTGGCAAAGTCAAAATCCATCAGGTTAATAGCTGCTCCTGAATCAACAAAAGCCTGAGCCGAAAATGTGGACATGGAGCAAATGATAGGTCTTATAACAAATATGTAA